>LOJH01022444.1:0-19897 GCA_001685095.1 Ellobius talpinus
CACATACACACATACATACACACATACACACATACATACACACACATACACACACATACACACACACACAAATAATATGTCTCCTCCAAAAAGTACAAACTCCATAGTAATGATTCCTAATGCAAATGACCGAAAGAACTTACAGACAGAATTCAAAGGAATCATCATAACTCTGGTCAAACAACTCAAAGAAGATAAAGGCAAACAGGTGAATGAAATAGAGAAGTCAATCCTAGATATGAGCATACAGTTTGGAGTTTTAAGGCAAATCTTTATGTTCCTTATTGAAGTAAAATTCCTGATGTATACAATGATATATTTACTAAACAAGGTCATGTAAAGAAATTATATAGTATCCCATCTAGACAGATTTTGGTTACATTTGCCTATTGATCAAATAGTCCCATTTATCAAGTTCTGTACATCAAAAAAAAAACTTTTGAATTTGTCCAGACTGTCATCTCTGAAAAAGTGGCATTTAATTTCCCTGTATTTTACAGCATTGAAAAGTTCATGCATCTGGTAGCTTCCCAAAATAGTATTCTTTGCACAGGGCAATGAGCACACCAAGCTCTTTATCCACCCAGATTCACACAGTCACATCTGAGAGTTTTTGCTACATAGCTGAGACTTAGGAGACAGAATACTCCTGACCATCAACACCAACTTCTGGCTCTGTGAGGTCAATTTCTTGGCCAGTTCACTGCCAATGAAAACATGCCACCAGCTTTCTCATATGCAGCTGGCATTAGAGCAATAGATCTATGCCATGGTGGGTGCTGTCATAATGTCCAGGTAACTAAAATCTTGTTAAAAATGCCAAACTGAGATTAAAATCAGGGTACAAATCCATGGCAATGGTCTTGAGCCTATTGTGAAAGGCGTAGTTTCCCTGATTTCTTTCTCAGCCCATTTGCCATTTGTGTATAGAGAGCTACTGATTTTTGTTAGTTAATTTTGTATCTAGCTACTTTGCTGAAAGTGTTTATCAGCTGTTGAAGTTTCCTGGTGGAATTTTTCAGGTCGCATATGTATACTGTCATACCATCCTCAAATAAAGATACTTTGGCAGTTTTCTTTCCAATTTGTATCCCCTTCAGTCTTCTTATTCTATCAAAGACTTCAAGTCCTATATTGAATAGGTATGGAGAAAGTGGACAGTCTGGTCCTGTCTCTTGTTTTAGTGGAGTTGCTTTGAGTTTTGTTCCATTTAAGCTGATGTTGACTACAGGATTGCTGTAAATTGCCTTTATTATGTAGAGATATTTCCCTTGTATTTCTAATCTCTCCAAGACTTTTATCACGAATGGATGCTAGATTTTGTCAAAGACCTTTTCTGCATCTAATGAGACAATAATGTGTTTTTTCTTCTAGTTTGTTTAATAGTAGATTATATGTATTGATTTTTGTATATTGAGCCATCCCTGCATTTCTGGAATAAAGCTTAGTTGATCATGGTGGATGATCTTTATTGATGTGTTCTTAGATTCGATTTGAAAGTATTTTACTGAGAAGTTTTGCATCTGTATTCATAAAACTGAAAAAAAAAGCCAATTCCCCTCAGTAGAAAACATCACCAATTGAATGGGCCATTTTAAAAACAGAGTCAGGGTTGGAAGACAAAGTAGAGGAATTGGATCACTTAGTAAAGGTCAATGGGAAATTAAAAAAAAACAAGTGAACAGAACTCAGGAGCGCTTTGGGACCCCACAAAAGACCAAATTGCCAAATCGCAGGCAGAGACAGAGAATACCATGCAGATAGCAGGAAGAATGTCAGCAGTAACATTGTAGAAGGAAATTCCCCAAGCCTAGAGCAAGAGATGCCCACACAGGTACAAAAAGCCTACAGAACACCACAGAAACAAGAAAAGAGGTTTTGTAATGTTTTAAAAAATTCAGAAATAACAGAGGTATTAATTTTAGGGTCTCACATTCTGTGTTACTTTGTAAAAACAACTTCTTTACGTTTTTATTGCATTTAAAATTGCATTCCACATGTGTGTGTGTGTTCACACACGTGTGTGCCTGCCTGCCACAGTGTGGGTATGAAGGTCAAAGGACAACTTTAAAAGTTGGTTCTCTCATTTCACCATATGGGTCCTAGGGATTGAACTCAGGTTGTCAGGCTTGGCAGTATAAGCCATTTTTGACTGACCCATCTAGCCAGCCCCATTCATAATTTTACTCATTAAGAACAAACTCGATGCTCTGAAATGGTTAATATGTTCTATATGCATTATGAAGAAATATATATTTTACTATATATAAATATTATATATAACTAATTCTCAATGATTCAAATCATCATGCATAACCAATATTAAGGCATTAAAATGATGTTATGTAAGATTTTTTTTATCTTGTTATATCTTGTTTCAGAATTCATTTTCATTAAACTGTGTGAAATATTAAAAACAAAACAAAAAAAAACCCAAACTCAATAATGTAGAGACTGTTGCCACGGAATACGGATGTTTTATTATTTCTGTTTTCACAAACATACCTTGATGTAGTGACAGGCAAATGACAATTTCAAGGAAACTCAACCCCAAGATGGTCCCTCCTGGCTTCCCATTGAGGAGACCAAGTCTTCCCCTGGTGGCACAACAGAGATAAATGTGAGCCTTAGATTGAAGGCATGGCTTCTCCCTGCATTCTTCCCCCATTCACTGTGTCAGCTGAAGCCTAGCTCTTAAGGGACGCCACCACAGCTGCCAAAGCTTCAAGGAGACAGGGCACATGTCCTCCATCCCTTGTACCTCCTGATGACTCAGTGCCCTTACTGTGTGTGGAGGAGGGGCTGGGCCAGGCCAGGCAGGACTGGCAGCTCAGGGCTCCCCAAATAGATGTGTGCCAGACTGTCAAGCATAACAAGAGGAGGGATTTGTTCCTCTCTGGTGTTTTTTCAGTGGTCAGAGATGACATCCCACCCACCCAATTACTGTAATGCAAAGCTGGAAATGTAACAGAGGAGACAGGAAGTAAATTCATGAAGATAATTGGACAGATGAGAGCCGACGTTCCCTTTAAACCCTGGAACTCACACTGGCTTTAAAAGAAGACAAAACCAAAGGGAAAAAAAAAACTTGTTTCCAAAGAATGTTGAAGATAAAAATACCACTTGTGTGTGTGGAAACCAGTCATTTCTTCATCTTAATTAGCTGGAAGTCAGTGCTGTGCTGCAGGGGGCATCACACCATGTGGGTGAATCCACACTGCTGGAAAGAGCCGCAGCAACACCTGCCAGTCCCCTGCATTCGTCTCCGTGCAGAGTGAAGGCCTGGCTTGCTGCTGTTGCTGGCCATGCTTGTTATGATAATGTCGGGTGGGTGCTTGCCCACTTTCCAGGAGGACTACGGCACTCGCGTGCCTACTTTTCCTAACTCAGAAAAACTTGTCCTTTTCATCTGGGTCAAAGGCAGGACATGGTTTCCTTGATGCTCTGGGCCTTTTCACTTGTTCTCTCTGAAACTTTACCCTCTACCATTTCCTGCCATGCAGTCCAGTGGACTTTCTTGGACCTCAATTTAAAAGGCACAATTCTCTCCCTTTCTGTCTTTCAGGCAGCTTCCATGTTTTACAGCCTGACCATCCTGCTTTTTTTTCTCTCTCAAATTTTAATAAAATTTCTCTCAACCTTAAAACAGATGTTTTCTTTTGGTTGATGAGAGAGTGTGAAGGGTGCTGCCAAGGAGGCCACATTGTCCAGAGGGGTCTTAATGAGAGAGTGTGAAGGGTGCTCCCGTGGAGGCCATGTTGTCCAGAGGGGTCTTGCTTTCTGCCCTTTAGATGCTTGTGTCGCTCTGCATTACTTGAATTCCAAGTCCCCTTTGTGAAGCTTGGCAATTTTTTAGTTGATTTGTAAGTATAGCTTTCAGCGACCTTTACAGGACCCTTGAACAATTGTTGACTTGTAGAATTATGATTTGTGTACTTTTATGTGTGTGTTCATCACCATTTGAGGTAAGACATGCTACTTCAGAAAAGCTGTGCCATGAATTCCTCCATCCCTCTGAATTCCCTGCACCTCAATCCTAAAGAAGAAACCTCATAATGACTAGCTGATTAATTAAGCACTAGAGGCATATGACAAGGTTGCCCTGAGGTCACCCAAGCTAATGAATGGTGTGAGATGCTATGGCATTCTATGGTCAGATGACAGCACATTCATGTATAACAAGTAGCACAGAATGAAGAACAGAATTTTAGCTAGCCCAAGGCTAAATGTTGCATGAACAGGAAATAAGCCTTTGTGGTTGTAATTGGCTTGACTTGTTGCTGAGGTAAAATGTCACTATATGGAGGAGAGTTGTTCACGGTGGCAGATCCTTCACGGGACTGAAAAATGAACCTTTCACGGTAAGTTTGTGAGTTGCTCTTTGAACACAATAAAGCCTGCTGGGAGTGGGTGTGAATCATTTCTGTACCTGATAGAGCTCATAGACCCTTGGAGGATGAGCGTAGCGAACCTCAGAGAGTGGAGGCAGGGTTATATGAATATACAGTAAGACAGCAGGGTAAGAAAATTATCAAAGGAAATCTAGAGAGCTGTATTGGCATTCTGAGATCAGGAGAAAGAAACTGGTTCTTCTCTGGGGTCTTGGGCCCTTGTACTTCTCTGGAGTATCATTCTTCTTTGTATGTCCCAAGGCACCCATATTAAATCAACTTTGTTATGTCCTGGGTTGATCACAGTTTCCTGGGACAGTACTCAGAGCTCAGAGTTCATAAAATTCCTTGTAAATGGGGACTGCTCATTCATTTCCTGACTGCCCAGATCCAAATAATCACATAAAATAAATTGATTGCAACATTGTTTGGCCAATGGTTTATGCATATTTCTAGCTAGCTCTTCTGTCTTAAATCAACCAATTTCTATTAATCTATGTATCGCCACAAGGCTGTGGCCTACCTGTAAGGCTTTCTAGCATCTTTCTCCTTTGGCAGCTACCTGACTCCATCTACTCTTTCTCTATTTCCTGTCGGGCTTTACTCTGCTAAGCCATTGGCTGAAACAGTTTATTTTTTAACCAATGGTGATAAAACATATTCACAGCATACAAAGGGGAATCCCACATCAGTTCCCAAAGATACAATCTAGCAGGATAAGATACAATCTACCAGGATAAAAACCCAATAAAAAATTAAAAAATGAAGAGAAACTGCAAACAGGATACACAAATATAACCATGGAGAAATGACAGGAACATATTAAACTCCGATGTGTTCAGACATTGTAATACTCAGACTACAAAATTATCACATTAAAAGTACTTGAATGAATAAGAAGGGTGATTAGAAACATAGATAATGAAAAAAACTTATATAAAAATAGTCCTGGTATATTTGACAAAATCATCTATTGGAATTCAAGAGCAATAGTGAAATGGATTGATCATGGCCTGAGAGCCACCAGCAAAGTGGCCCAGGAGAGAGATGAGAAGTAAGGTCAGGTGACTAAGAGACAATGGAGGTGGTCACAGGTCTTTCAGAAATCCAGGACAGAAGAGCAAGAATTGCAAAACTCAACATCCAGAGAGACAATGGCCAAGAGTTTTCTAGAATTGATGAAAAAACTATTACTCCTTACTGGAGAAACTTGAGGTGTGGGGCTGGAAAATAAATACCATCACAAACATTGAGGCAAATCCTAAAACACCATTGATAAAAAAGACAATAAAATGGAGAGAAAAGTGAAATCATCTATAAAAAATGACAAAGTACAGGGAGTCAGCTTCTTGGGGACAAAAACAAGGGCTAAGAAAAGAACCATTTGGTCAAGTGCTGCTGGGTAATAAAGACCAAGCACTTCCCACCATTGTCCTCCTCTAAAGGAAGAATTAAAATGTGCTCTGACCAAGGGTGAAGGTCTTCCCATGGGTTCAGAAAGGAGGCAAAGGCAGCCAGCTACAAGTTCTGGGAGAAGAAAATGGGCTTTGGCTGTCTAGCAATGATCTCCAGCAGAGGGAAGTTCAGAAAGCAACTGGGCTACAGAGCCAGGGGAGCCAAGGAGTGATGGGCATTACACCAATCTGAGGCTGAACTGTTTGGGAGTGAATCATAACAGCAACTAATTTTTAATTTCTATTAACTAATGGACAGATAGTAGTTCTAATAGAATGCATGTATCTGGCTCTGAGTGTTGCATTATTTCCAGACTATCCCATACGTTTCATGCTTGCCAAGCCCATCTCTATTATAGATAAGGCATCTAAAAAGACAGACTGAAGAAGGGGAAGAAAGAAAGGCAAGGAAACACAGTAACACGGGAGTGAAATGGCAGGATGGTCAGGAGAAGCCCCTGTGAGACGCTGACCTTGGAGCAGGATCTTGCAGAAGTCAGGAGAAAGCTCTCTTGACGGGATTCTAGAACCTTCTAGTGAAAGGACACCAGAGGGAGCAGCTTGTGGGAGACAGAACAGAGATGCCAAGTGTCCAGGGAATGTCAACAAACCAATGGACTTGGATCCATGACAGCATCACACAGAAATGGACCAAACTCACCAGTTAGGAAACAGATGGGCACATTGGATTTGAGTCTCTCGTTTATGTGCTGCTCTGAAGCTATCACAGGATGAGGGAGGAGTGCAAAAAAACAAAAGACAGATGCGATCCACTAAGCGATGCCTCATCTAAAACAAGGACAGATGAAACCTACCAAAGGCAAGCCGAGACAAAACGTAAATCGCAAAGCAAGCTGTATCTCATGCTACTAAAGGAAAAATGAAGTCCCCCTCCATCCCCACCAGAGAATATCTTTGAAGGACATATGCATCAATCACATGTACCTTTGGAAATGAGCAATGGTCCACACAGTTAGCGGGCTGTGGTGGAGGTTGTCATTAGACAGTATATGAAATGACTTCAAGGATATTGGTAAGTTTTTAAGTATTTTAAGCTGGGTGGTGCACTTTTAGGAATGATATAATATCATGATATGCCTTTCATGTCAAAAATATCCACAGAGGGCTGAGGAGTTGGCTCAGTGGGTAAAAGCACGTCCCAAGGAGACCTGATAGAGCCCACGGTGGGAGGAAGGAAACAACTCTTGAAAGATTTCCTCTGACCACCATGAGTGCCAGTACACACACACACACACACACACACACACACAATTAATTAATGAAAAGTTTACACCACATGAAAACGAAAACAAGAGCAAAATCTCTATAAGTTCTTGCTGGGGATATTGATCACTGGTAGAGTGTTTGCCCAACATGCTTGAAGCCCTGGCTTCAACCAGCTCTCAGATACACACCACACCACACCACGCACGCACGCACACACATACACACACACACAAAGCAAAATAGAAACCCCAAGGTTAAGCCACTCCCCCAAGACTTATTACATATGGCCTTTAAAGTGGAGCTGGGGACAGAACCTAACTCCAGGGCAGGGAGCTGCAGGTTGCAGAGCATTGCTGGGGAGAAAGAAAGGCATGACAACTGGTAGAGAACACAGCTCCATCCTTCTAGGGTAGGCAAGGGTGTTCCCAGAGTGCTCTTAGATGGATGCTGGTAAAAACTGACAATTCCACCCTCCATAGAATGAATACAAAATCTTTTCGTGAGGGAGCTCCTTGCATTAGGCAGCAGAGCAGAGAACTAGCCGGCACACAATGCATGACTAAAGAGTATCCCAAGCAGTGTGGAATGAGAGAGCTGGGGAGGGGGAGAACTGAGGTCCTACTTGGCCCTAGATTCCCCGAGGTAAAGCCGCTCCTCGCTCCCTCACCGTTGTGCACACTTTCCCTGAAGCACTGGACTGCGCTCCATGCCAATCTCCGGGACACAGAGCTGCTCCAGGAACCCTGTCCTACCCTTCTGTGCTTGCTCTTCCTCGGGACCTGTGCCCAGCAGTTGTGGTCACTTACACACTGGAGGACGGTGGTGTTATTTGAAAGCAATGTGGCTACCCTCTACGGAGCACCAGCAAGGGCAGGCTTTTCTTTAGATGTGTACTGCCGGATACGCAGCTGTTTCTAGTTGGTGTGCCCTGTTTTCAGCGGTGGTGGACGTTCAACACATTCAAATGACTCTTCGCAAACACATCCATTATCAAGGCTTCCGTTTGGGTCACGCAGATGAGTAATATCTGCTGGACATGATTGATTCCCCGAGGTGAACGGCGTGAGTAGGACACGCTCCTAATGAAAACTCACCCAGGCGGGGCTCCTTTGATCCCTGCCTCTTCCCTCCCTCGCTTGTGACTGGATGAGGGAGGGAATGAGGCAGCGAATGTCACAGAACCTCCGGTAGCTGGACCAACCTTTGATTTCCGTGGAGGTTTATTTCTGTTCTTGCTGGAGAGGGAAAGACCGAAGGTACCAATTGGCAGAAAGGCTGCGCAACCTGTCGCCTCATCCAGTTGCGCACAGGCACAGGAGCGCACTCAGGTCGGCTCCCAGTGCCAACAGTCTCGCCTTCGTGGGACCAGGAGGACTGCATTGAGAGCAGTACCCCAGTTCCAGCAAGGAGGTGGGGTGCCACCCATCCGGGTGAGGGCGCCCAGGCTCAGAGAGCAAGCTGTGATTTTACAGACCGGACCCAGGAGGCAAAGAGGGACACAGCTGAGTCCTCACTGTCCCTCCCGCGTAGCAGAAACTCTGCCCACCACTGGGAACCCCCGAGTGAGGTTTGCCCTGCAGAGGACCGGGAAGAAGGCAGGAGGGAGCCGCAGAGCCAGCGTCAGCGCGTCAGGGAGGTGGCTGTTAGTGTGGAAAGCTCGGCACTTTCTCCACTACTGAAGGTGTGTAACACAGAGCTCTGGGAGCTCGGCTGGAAGAAGAGGCTCAGAGCAACAGGTGCGACCCCAAAGCACTGAAGAAGCCAGAGGACACGGCCGGCAGGGGATTAAAACCTACTGGTAAGGCGCAGAAGATTCTCCATCCGCAGATCGCGAGTCCCACCTGCCCAGCTCGCAGACTGCCAGCAATCGGAGTAGCCCAGACCCGTACCTCTTGTGTTCTGGAGCCCATCGCCCCCGCATGGGAAGGCTCAACTTCGGACTTGCAGCACCGCCCCCTTTTTAGCCAGGCCGGGCATAGAGGACAGTTGGACCAGGCACTACGGGACGCTGCTCCCTGCTCTCCTGCCGGTTGAGGGAGGTTCCGGCTGGAGATACCCGCTCTCTTTGCCCTGTGCTGGGCTACCTGGCGATCATTGGCTGCCACCAGAGCCCGCTTTCCCCGCCTGGCACACCTTTCCAGCGCGCTCCGTTGCACAGACACCGAGGGGTGTCCCTTAAGTGATGGAACTGGCTACCTTGAACCTCAGCGCGGGGAACGGGAGCGATCCAGAACCTCCCGCTGAGGAGTCCAGGCCGCTGTTCGGCATCGGCGTGGAGAACTTCATCACGTTGGTGGTGTTTGGCCTGATTTTCGCGATGGGCGTTCTGGGCAACAGCCTGGTGATCACTGTGCTGGCGCGCAGCAAACCTGGCAAGCCGCGCAGCACCACCAACCTGTTCATTCTCAACCTGAGCATCGCAGACCTGACCTACCTGCTCTTTTGCATCCCCTTCCAGGCCACCGTGTACGCACTGCCCACCTGGGTGCTGGGCGCCTTCATCTGCAAGTTTATACACTACTTCTTCACCGTCTCCATGCTCGTGAGCATCTTCACCTTGGCTGCGATGTCTGTGGACCGCTACGTGGCCATCGTGCACTCGCGGCGCTCCTCCTCTCTCAGGGTGTCCCGCAATGCGCTGCTGGGCGTGGGCTTCATCTGGGCGATGTCCATTGCCATGGCCTCGCCAGTGGCCTACCACCAGCGCCTCTACCATCGGGACAGCAACCAAACCTTCTGCTGGGAGCTTTGGCCCAACCAACTCCACAAAAAGGCTTATGTGGTGTGCACTTTCGTCTTTGGCTACCTTCTGCCTTTACTGCTGATCTGCTTTTGCTATGCCAAGGTGAGTGGGAAGCGCTGTCTGGGCTCTCACTGCAGCTCTTCTTGTCCCTTGACTGAGCTAGCTCCTCTACTCTCTTTCCCTCTCCACTTTACTTTGTCTCAGCTTGCTCCCACATGATTTGTGGCTCAAGAAAGTTAACTTTGAGTTTGAGAGTTTGTGGTTCCTGTCTAGAAGTTGGGTAGAGATTTTTCTCCCTGCTTTTCTTCAAGGGCGCTGCAGCTCTGCCTCCAATGGCCTGGCAGAGCAGCGAAGTAGTAGTTATGTGTCCTGGATCTGCTCAAAAGGCTAACCCCGCCTCAGTTTCAGCGGTTTTTAAAACAAGATTCTAGGACTCCCAGAAAGTAATACAATGGGACAAAGGGGGCTGCAGAGAGCCTGTGCTTCCTCCAAGAGCCAGCAGGGGCTCTAGTTGTCCCCTCTTAGTTCTTTGCCAAGACCTGCTGATAGGGCCCTTGGAACAGTAATCTTCCCACTTAGTTCCTTGGCTCCTACACCTCAGTAAATTTTCGGAGTCCATGCTCTGTAAGACTCTGCTCAGCAGGCTAGGGTTTTGGATTTTAGCTTAGCGTTCTAAATTCCAAGCGGGAGGCCCTACTTCTCCAAAGAAACTTGACTGAAGTCCCCAGGGGACTGTGGGTGGAAGGACAGGTGCTGTCTCCAGGCAAGGGTGTATGGACAGTGTTAGGGATTCAGGTGGTGAGCTCACTCTGGAGAGGGATGGCAAGAACACACAGATGGGGGAGCTGCGTGCTTATCTTGTCTTGATGTACTCGGAAGGACCTGTGGCTCACAACACCTAAGGAATTACAGAGCAATGGGCATTTATGTTAATCAAAAGTCTTAGACTATTTAGGTACTGCTTGATGTTCCATTAATCCAGAGTGTATTTTTAGTAGCCACTTGATGTGGCTCTTGAGGTTGCCTCAATGTCACGTTTCCTTTGAGGGTACTGTCAGAACCAGGAAGGGAAAAAAATCCCTCAGGGCAAGTTCTAAAGTTTCCATGCAACTTTATCCTTCCCTGACTCCCCGAAATTTTGGGCTGTGAAAGTAGGACCATATATAACCTGTCTAGAAAAGCAATGGTTTCTTACATTCCACTCATAAGATGCATCTCCCCCAGAAAAATACAATTCAAAGAAGCCATCTTCCCCACATCTACATGAGCGGTGTTGTCTTTCGAACCGGCTGTATTACCTGAATGAGTGCACTGTCTCCAAAGCTGCTACTCCAGCCTAGCTATTTGAAAGCAGTGGTTTATTCATTTGGTCTTTTCAAATGCAAAGCAAAGGCTGCTATCACAGTGAGCTATGTGTGGGGTGTGGACACACACCCACTAACTTGTCCTGTGAGCCTCTGTGTGGGAACTGCCACCTCTATTTTATTAATAGAAAGGGATTTTCAGAGAGATGCAGCAACTGACCAGACAGTAGACTGGTAAATGATTGAGGAAGGTTTCAGGAGGTGACAAGTAACTGGTCTCTGGAGGACAAGGGGCTGGGAACTAGAGCCCTACCGAAAATATTGGTCTCTGAAATTCCTAGATGCTTCTTGAAAAGGAAACATGTGCTTCCTTCATTTCTCCCTAAAGTCCCTAAGAGGGGAAAAAATCACTTCAACCTTTATGGAAACGAAAAAGTGAGCTTTTAGGACTAAACAGGCTGTCAGTAAAGAGTCTACCAAAGTTCTACAGAAGACAAAGTTTAAGAATTAATTAAGAGATGATCATTTGAATCTTTTTCACCTGGAAAAAGTTGGCTTCTCAGCAAGTATTCTAGCTAGAAACATCTTTTGAGGCAATGTTAATACTTGCAAATTTATTCCAGGCCCCAGACAGCAGGAGATAAGTCACCGGGAGTTGCTGTTTTCTGTCTAGCACTAAGTATGAGCCGTCCAGTTAATGACTCTGAAACTTCAGTGCTAGGTTCTGAACTGGCTGTATATGATCAAGGACTGGGGCTAATGGCCAGCGGGAGGAACCACAAATGGCCAAAATCGCACTTGAAATTACCAAGTGTTTTAGTTTTTTCTTTTTTAAAATCAATGAATGAGTTGCATCCCAGAGATGATCTTTCCATCCATGTTTAGCAAGACAGTTCTTTGCATCTGAAAGACCCTAGAGCAGCCCCGTGTTCCTGAAGATGGTTCCTCTCTGCACTGTAGGGCTCCTGCCTGCCACTCTCTTCCCTCAGCTTGCATTCTGCTCACAACCCTCCTAGGCCCAAAGTGAGGACACACACCTGTTATGCTCACTGTCTCAAGGAAGATGAAACCATAATGGATCCCAATGTCCATATTCTCTTTCTCAATGGCAGGACCTTAAGATCTGTCACAGTGTGCCCTTTTGTGCTCATAGCTTGAGCTGTAGAAGAGAAGCAGAGCTAAGAAAAATACATCTAGAATCATCTCTGTAGACTGTTTAGCAAGTTCAATATTCTTAGGTGCTGCAAAATTGATGAACTGGGACCAAATTTAGTTAGCCTGACTGTGTAAACCCGAGTAACATCAAGAAGCAGGCTACCGATGCTCCTGGCATGATTTTTTTGGGGGGGGGAGGGGAATCTCCTTTATCCCCTTCCCACCCTCTGTGACCCCTAGTGATCTGTGGTCTTTAGACAACTTCCATTAGGAATTCACTGTCACTGGTGATGTATGACTATCTTGCAGCTTTTGCGCTTAGCATGTCTGTCATAGAGATAAGCTAGCTTTAATAAGCTTGCAAATATTAGCATCTTTGCAAAAGATATTTCCAGCTAGAGTAGTTGCTTAGAAGCCATCCTATTCTTTTCTCATGTCTGGGAGGAAGAATGTAAATATTGTTGCCGCTGTTATATGTGGGAATTTACAAACTTGCCAGCTGCTGCCAGCTAGCTCGCTAGTCCTGACTCGAACAGTGGCCTCCTGGCTCCAGCCCTCGCCTTCCTCTTACAAGTTTTTCTCATTGCGGCGGTTGCAAACTTCTCGCTTACTGCCTTTTATGTGTCTTCTGTGGGCAGAACAGAGCTACTTCACCATCATTGTCTCAGGGAGCTGTTCACTTTCTCCCATCGCCAGCAAAGACTTGTGTGGCTGAGAGACACTGAGGTGTTTTCAGCAGTGAGAAGCATCTCTGTAGGGCAGGAAGACAGAGATACGCACCGGGAGACGGCTGCTAGGTTGCCTGCTCTGGCTGCTAGGGTAGGGGAGGCTGGTAAAAGAATCCTGAGGTTTCTCAATTAGGATGTGACAGATGGTGCTGCTTCCAGCGGACTGGGGCAGGCTTCGGCTGGAAGGCCAATTCAATTAAATTATTTCCATGCTGCGGTGTTGGAGGGGAATATTCAAGTGGCTGGAACATGCCTCTGTGTCCTGAGAGCCTCTTCAGAAATCCACAGCCCATTTCAAGTGCTTTGCCATTTATTTCAGGGTCTCCATCAGAATAGAGGAAACAAACCTGGGAGCAGCTCTGCAGGGTAGGCACCATGGAGGAAGTGGAACAAGTTCAGATTGTGAATTCCTGTAAATAATAGCAACAATAATATTTAAATCATATCTCCCAAATATGACAGTAGCAAGAGAAGAGGATGGCTTCTCAATGTATTAAAGCTTTATCTCCTGGACACGTATGGTTAGAGCAAAACCTGCAGCCACCAGTGATGCCGAATTCCTAAAAGGGAGTGTCTGAAGCCCACATGGTATGTGAATTATACAAGAAAGGAGCACTGCCGGCTTGCTCTTTGCTCTAAGAGATTTGTAATGGGTGGGGTCCATAGCAAACACAGTAACTGGTGCAGGTCTGGGGAGCACACTGCAATGTCAAATGTCAGGTTGGATTCTCTTCCTTGTTCACTTGGCTTTCTCCACTGAATCATGAACTCCCACAGCCTGGGTCTCTAGTTTCCAGTGTGTCTCTGAGCTGACGTTGCACCCCATGTATAGTAGGACCTGGTGCTTTTAGGCAGAAAGAACCAAAGCAAGTAGAGCAGTGGATTGCGTGAGTAAGCCCCACCCCCACCCCAGGTGAAGGTCTTTCTCCAAGAAACTCTGAACATGTCAGCATTCTCTGCAGTTCCATTCAGTCTGGGTGTGGTCTCCCAGGGACACCTCTGAACATACTCAGTGGCTTTGATTCAGGGCTGCTTTGATCTAAGATGCATTTCTATTCTTAGTGCTTTATAAACAATAGTATTACCATACCAGAATGTTCAGTGGTTGCCACTGAAAAGGAGACAATGTGTAAGAAAGCATGAAGTAAACCGTTTTAATCTGTCTGCATTTTGCAGGTCCTTAATCATCTGCATAAAAAGTTGAAGAACATGTCAAAAAAGTCAGAAGCATCCAAGAAAAAGGTAATATTCACAAACAGATGCTGTGCCTGTTGATTTTTGGAGAGCTCAGCTTGTTTTTGTTTTAAAGTATCCTCACCTTTGTTCACAAGTGGAAAGCCAGCTGTCTGAGACGGACACTTTTGTGAACCATAACGGTTCAGGGTTTGGTGGAACAGAAGTTAGGCCAGGGAGATGTGTGGCCACTAAACACCATTCAGCTGCATTGAGCAGGTTGGGGAGGCCAGGAAAGACAGACTTCCAGAGGTGAGCACAGAAAGGGCTCAGAGGGGCTCGTGATGTAATTTGCATGTTTAGCATCCAACATCTTAGGAGTGATTCAAAACTATCAATTGGGTTCTCATCTGTGAGAGCGTTGGTATGTTGTTCTCTTCAGGCACAAGAAAGAGTCACCTTATCGCTTCCCTAACTTGGGCTGATTTTGGTACAGAAGGGACAGAAAGAAAAATTGCTGGGCTCCTACCCCTCCTTAACTATTTTTCTCATCCAGGGAATCCCATTTAACGCCATATTCTGAGTCATGAGAGAGCTTCTAACTTCCTGGGATTCAGTACATTTCTGTTCATTGAGGAAACGCTGTTTTACACGCCAGGATTAATTTATCTTTTACTCAGATGAAATCCATGTGATTTCTAGGTTTAGGCAGTGGAATGAAATTATTAGACAATATGATTAGAGGGAACATAACCAGACATTTTAGCCCACACACATTACCAATAATATCCTAAAATACCTTGTTTTTTGTTCTAAATACTCACTCTAATCAATTATATATATATTATGTAAATAATCATTCAGATAATCCTATTTGCTCTCAAAGTTTTGACAAGAACAACCTGCTCTGACTTCCCTGTTTATCCTCATCAGTGTGGAAGGGTCACTCTCCTCTAATGCAACCCTACGAGTTTAGAGACAAAGCCTTGCCTTGCAGCTCTAGCTCTCCTGGAGCCTGTGATGTAGATCAGCTGTTTTTGACCTTGCAGTGATCCTCCTGCTTCTGCCTCCCAAAGAGACTCTTTTCCTCTTGCACTTGGGATACCATCACACACACACACGCACACGCACACACACTCACATGCACATGCATACGCACACACGCGTGTGCGCACACACACATTTACCAGCTGCCTAAGCATAAATGACTGCCTCAGCCTTCTGCCCCAGCCCTCTCTTACCTCCCAGCAGTTATTAGGTGGGTTTAGTTTGAAGCTTGCAGATCTTTCTTTATAACAGCAGATGAAGTATGATTTCCACAACAGGAGTCAGCCCTGAATAGTGCTGTCTCCTCTGCTCCCAGTTCTGTGTTTTAACAGTTTTCACATGCTCTTAATCTATTGGTTTCTCCTTTAAGCACCACTTCTCACCTCCAGGAAAATGAGTTCTTAAGAACAATTAAGGACTTGGTGTAATTTCTCCTTGGCAGGCTCTTCATAGAGTGTAGGTACTGTGTGGGAACAAGACAACCTCTGATTTCTAAAAGGAATTAGCTTCCTTTGGGGGCCAGCATCAAGAGAAAAACATGGTTGTCCAAAGATGTTCAGTAGGATGAGTGTTTGGAGTGTAACAAACTTCAGGAGAGATAGCTCAGTCGATAAAATGTTTGGCATACATGTAAGCAGGATAAACCGAGTTTGATCTCCAGAATCCACATTTTAAAAAGAAAGAAAGAGGGCTGGAGAGATGGGTCAGTGTTTAAGAACACTCTACCTGTTCTTTCAGAGGTCCTGAGTTCAACTCCCAGCAACCACATGGTGACTCACAATCATTTATAGTGGGATCTGATGCCCTCTTCTGGCATACAGTCATATATGCAGAAAGAGCACTCATACACATAAATAATCTAAAAAAAGGAAAAAGAGAAGAGAAGAGAAGAGACGAGAAAAAGAAAAGTTGGTGTGCCCTTGTAATCCCAGAACGGGCAAGGGAGAGACAGGCAGATCCTTGGAGGTCACTGTCTAGCAGTCCAGCCTAGTCAGAAAGCTACAGGCCAGTGAGAGGCCCTGCCTAAGGAAAAACCAAGGTGGATTGTTCCTGAGGAAAGATACCCGCTGTTGTCCTCTGGCTTCCACAAACACATGCTCACAGACATGACCTACGTTTGTGTGTGCATGTTTGTGTGCACAGATACACACACAGACAGACAAACTAGAGAAGAGGGGGCTTACTGGGATTCAACAGGAAATAAGATACCTACCAATTATGCTAAACATTTAGTATTAATTCCAACGATTTAAGCCAGGTGGTGAAACCCTCTAATCTCAGCTACATGGAGAGCTGATCCAGGAGGATACCAAATCTGGAGTTCAAGGCAAATCTGAGTCAGCTAACAAGACACAGTTTGTCTAAAAATACAAAGTAAACAGAAAAGAACTAGGTTGCAATTTTATTGTAGAGCTTATCCCTGACCTGCGTGAGGCCTGAAGGCTATTTTCTATGACCACAAAACCAAAGCAAGTTTATTCTAACTAAGAGGTTGCAACGACTCTTCTTAAAAAGCATTTGCTGAATCTCATCTTTGTCTTTGAAGAGATGCTGGTGAGATGCTGAAAAGGTTCCAGAAAGAACAATGTGTTTAAAGGATGATCCAAGGCCTGTAAGAGAAGATAAGGAAAACCTTGCTTTTATTTTATAAGGAAGAACATAATGATTGTTTTGTGAGCATGTGCCATGTACCATGAGATTGTACATGTAAAATGAATACCTATTTATGTAAAATTTACTTCTGCTCATTCCCACTATATGAGGAAGAAAGTCTGAGCACTGGAAAGGGAGACGTTTCTCCTTCTTTCTCAGACTCTAACCCTCACCACCCCTGAACAGGTGTCAGGGCTCCTCTGACAGATTTAATTGCCTTTTTGTTTGCACAGAACAAATACACATGACTGTGGGAGGGTGTGTAAGAAAGAGGGAGGAAAGAAGAGATGCCTGGGAGGGAGAGGAAAAGAGAGGGCAGGAGGGAAGCAAGGTGATGAGGAGAAGGAAGACGGAAGAGCAATGAGAGAGAATGAGATAGAAAAGAGCCTTTCCGGCCGAGAGCAGCACAGACCTCAGCACTCCATTCCAGAAGTCCTGCTGGGGACCCTTTCTGGATCTCAGTACAGGTCTCCAGGACACAGATGCTCAGTGCTTGCTGTAGGAGGGATGGTGTGGGACTCTGATGCAGACTTATGAATGCACATCTCGATGGCCAATGGCTGTGTCTCTCACCTTGTTACTATCATCAAATACCCCAAAAGAAGCCATCTACAGGAGGGATTGTTTAGCTTGAGAGTTCAAGAGGGTACCGCCCAACACGGTAGAGAAGGCATGGGGGCAGAAGCATAAGGCAACTGGTCACATGGTATTATCATTCAGAAATCAGGGAGAAGTACAGGAAATGGGCTGAGCAGAGAGACCTCAAGGTTGGCCCCCAGTGACTGGCTTCTTGCAGGTAGGCCCTACCTCATGGGCCAAGTCTTCAAACCTGTGAGCCTTGGTTAGAGGACACTGCACATTCCAACCACTGTAATGGATTGATGGGAAATCGGTTTCAGTGGAGAACAGGCCAGTAGAGCAGAGATTTTGGTAGTTTGCTCATTCTGACATCATTTAGTTCCGGGCCTTTTCAGTGGCTGAGGAGTTTTGTGTCCATGTGCTGTACTCATTAGTTAATGTGACAAGAACAAAATATCCCAGTGTGTAGCTCCTAGACGGTAGACATCTATTTCCTATAGTTCTGGAGGCTGGAGGACCAATGTCAAGTGCTTGAGGACAAGGTCAAGGTCAAGGTAGATTGTCGACTCCAGCCTTCTCTCTGCAATCACACATGCTGGATGGAGTGGGCAGCTCTCTGGGCTCTTTCATAAGGACAGTGACCCCACTCTGGAGGGCTCTTCCTTCATAGCCTCATCCTCCCTCAGTGGCTTACCCCTAGATACTGTCATCTTGCTGATAAGATTACAACCCATGAGTCTGGGGGTTATACACATTTACATCATCAGACAGAACTTTCTGCATTAAGTCCATTCAGTTATGAAGGTCTAGTCCAGCCCTTTGTGATGGACACATTGTGTAGTTAGCCACATGTGGCAGGAAATGCAGGAAGAAGGTAGGATTTCTTTTCAGAAACAATCACCATATATATATATATAGTACAGGCATTTTGCCTGTATGTATATCTGTGTGGCATATGTGTGCAGTGCATTTGGAGCCAGAAGAGGGTTTAGGCTCTCCTGGGACTGGACAGAGAGTTGTGAGCTGTCATGTAGGTACTGGAATTGATCATAGGTCCTCTGGAAGAATAATCTGTGCTCTTAATCACTGAGCCATCTCTCCAGCCCTGCAGAAATAATTAAAAGCTTAATAACCTATTAAGGAGTTTGCTGAAGCACTGCTGGGCAGAAGATGCTTCTGGCTCGAGGCTAGTTCATCTGAGACAAGAACCTTTGAGACTGCGGGGAGGATGGTAGAATGGAGGAGACAGCTCATTGGGCAGCTGCTTCTGGGGGAAAGCTGGTCAAAGGCCACTGGTGCCCTATGAACTTCTGAGCTCCTCTAACAGATGCATTTTTGTGATGATTTTCTGTTTCCTGACTTGTCCAGCAAGCTTTCTGGCTGTTGTTCACACAGCTGGCACAGCTGGCATGGGGCTTTCATGTCCTTCCTTTGTGCTCACTTTTCCTCCCCAGCTGAGTTCTGTTAGCCACACTGCGAGTGAGACTCTTTGAAGAAAAGGCAGATGTCTCTAACTGCTTGAAGAGAGCAGCTCACTACTCAAGGGAGACTAATATATATAATGAGTCCAGTGTAAGGAAGAAAGAGAAAGCACGCCAATAAAGGACAAACTCAACTGTCTGTACTGCTTGTCTGTCAGAGGCAGTTAGGGTTCTGTGCTCCAAGCAAGTGAAAGGTGGTAGTAATGTATATGCTGAGTATCACACCAGCTCTGTAAGCGCAAATGGTTTTGCAAGAAACAGGGACACAAGGTTAGAAATGAACTTTAAAAACCTGCAGAGCCACGTCTCTGTTACAGCCTAGTGCTTCCCACGCACGGGAGTCCACGTTACACGTTGATGTTTAGAGGGATACAGCAGAGGCAGCTTCTCTCACCTTGCCAATGAGTAGAAATGCTTCTGCTATGGCAGCTGTCAGTATCAAGGGAAACCTTTTTAATTGCTTTCACTTAAGGTCCACGAGATAACCCCAGTTTTATTGTGGCTTTTATGCAGTTCATCAGGGAATCGTTTAAGCTCCTGAGCTTTGCAAAGAGGCAGATTCCAAGGTAACTAATAACTGTTATCCACTGAGTCAAAGTGACAGGACCCAGAATGCTCTTGGGCACACTGATCTACCACAGTCCAGAGACTTGGATTAGAACACATGCATTATTCCGAACAGATCTTTAATTTTGAGATTATGTATTCTAGGCATATTGCTTTATGAGTTACATACTTGAGGAATCATCATCCATCAAGAAGGACAGTTTCTAATCAGGGCAGACTTTCTGCTGCTAAATTCCCCTCTTTTCAGATACACTAGAATTTGTTGAAAGAGTGAAAAATAAAGAAAGAAAAATAAAAATAAGTAGTATTAGGAGAAGGAGGAGGGGAAAGAGGAGGAGGAAGAAGAGGAGGAATAGGAAGACAAGAAAGGAAGAAGAAGAAGAAAAGAAGAAGAA
>LOJH01022445.1:0-11768 GCA_001685095.1 Ellobius talpinus
CTTTGTTAAGCTCAACAAGGCTTCAATTAACATGCTGAGGATTGTGGAACCATATATTGCATGGGGGTACCCCAATCTGAAGTCAGTAAATGAGCTCATCTACAAACGCGGCTATGGCAAAATTAATTAGAGAATTGCCTTGACAGATAATTCCTTGATTGCTTGATCTTTTGGTAAATACGGCATCATCTGCATGGAGGATCTAATTCATGAGATCTATACAGTTGGAAAAACACTTCAAGGAAGCGAATAACTTCCTGTGGCCCTTCAAATTATCTTCTCCACGAGGTGGAATGAAGAAAAAGACAACTCATTTTGTGGAAGGTGGAGATGCTGACAACAGGGAAGACCAGATAAACAGGGTTATTAGACAGATGAACCAAGGTGTTGCCCGTGGTATTTTTGTAATATGGTCAGTTAATAAACAGTCACAACTTGGCAAACTGAAAAAAAAAGAAAGATCCATTTCTACTAAGGTCATTTATTCACTCGCTAGAAACCAGGCACCTATAATATACCAGGTGATATGCAAAATGATACAGTGTAAAATATGTAGTCTAATAGGGAGACAAACATTAAACAAATCAGCAATATTTGGTATAATAGAGTAGGGCAAGATACAGAAAGACATTGCCTTTTTAATTCCTGAAAGCAACTCTTAAATGATGGTGTCCTAATATTGTTTTTGGTTTTTTTTACATATTTCCTCTTAAGAACTGAAACATCATCCTCTCTTCAGTGAAGTAGACTGGGAAAATCTGCAACATCAAACAATGCCTTTTGTACCCCAACCAGATGATGAAACAGATACATCCTATTTTGAAGCCAGGAATAATGCTCAGCATCTGACCATATCTGGGTTTAGTCTGTAGAACATACATATCATTTTTATCTAATCTTGTAATGTAGAATTAAGTTTTGCAATATTATGTTCAATAGTAGATTGACCTAACAGGAGAGAAGTCACTATTGTGCCTAGGCTAATGAACTTTCAATTACTGAATACAACAGCTTTTACAAAATTAAAATACTATGAGAAATATATGTAATTTATCGTTACCATAAACTGGATATAAATCATCACAGCTTTTTTCATCTTATTGTCTTATTTATTAGCTGCACTTTATGAAGACTAACGTATCAATAAACTAAAACACTACTACTCTACAGAGGGAATGATCCATAAGCTATGCAGATTTCATTGTTCACGTCAGTGTTAATATCAAACAAACAAAAAAGGACTATTTCATTTAAATTTATTTGTACATGGTTGCCTGCAAAACTGTGGTCTCAAGGCAGTCATACAAGTTAATACATGACTGTCAAAATCAGACATTGAGCCAGACATGCAAGCCAGAAGCCCCCATATTCAGGAGGCAGATGCAAGACAGAAGTATGACAAGCAATTTCAAAACTAAGGTCAGCCTGGTCTGTCTCTGAGCTGGAGGCCATTCAGGACTACATAGTGAGACCGTGTCTTGTAAAACTTTTTTTTTTAAAAAAAAAAAAAAAGCTGGAAAACTATTAGTAGCGTAACTTTGCAGAGTGCAGCCTATTCAAAAGAACTAAGATTTTAAGGGTTTAGCTTACCTTCCTAGTGATAGAATTTTGCTACCTGACTGCTTTTGGTGCTTCCTTCTACAATTGCTGTTTGAGTTCTGGAAAGGTTGGGTGTGACACTTTAAGCAATTTTAGTAGCTTGTTCAGTTTTAATAGAATAATTTATACTTTATACCTTATCATTTCTAACATCATCAGAGAAAAATAGTAATAATCTACTTTTTCCTAATAGATGTAACTAATGATTGTCAGCATCATTCTTTTTGAAGAATACTAAGAATCAGCTCATAAGTCTTAAACTAATTGAGACTTTTAGCATTTCCCTAGAACAAAATTACGATTTAAATGTACCATAGGTAGGTTTTGCTAATAACCTTTTGCACACTGACTTTAGTGTTTCTACTTTCCTTTACCACCTAGTCACAGTTCAGATATAATGTAGTTTGCAACGATGAGACAAGCCTATATCTGTTACAATAAAAGACACAGCATAATTGGTGCTGGGTATTGAATCTTTGGGCTAAAGGTTTTACTCTGCTTATTTTAATTTTCCAGTCAGCCTTTTAAATAAAGATATTCAAAATAGTTACTACAACTTCATTTAAAGTGAGTCACACTTTTCAGGTGACAGCATATTCTATAGGCTATTTACTCAATCTATAGTCCTTTTATAGTGTTTTCAAGTAGTAGGAAAAAAGCCTTTGGAGTCAAAACCTGGTTAAACAATTGTGCTGCCACATCAAAATGCCATGGACAAGTTAATATTGAGCACTAATATATTGGTGATTGATATAATTACTTTGGAGGCTGAAGGTAGAGAATACTTACCTAGTATGCATAGGACCCTGGCTTCAAGCTCCAGTAACACAAATACTAATTACTTTGTAGAATTAGAATAAGCAGAGCCAGATTAACAAACTAGGGATCCAAGGAAGTCTGGCCTCTGAGAACTCTGGATCCCAGTTAGTTAAAAATGAGTCTGCAGAAGCAAACTGCTAATGGCTTCTTAAAGCAAATCATTGGACAGTTGGTTCCAGTAAAATTTAGTTCTGCTTTGGACTGTTGAGAGGTCCTGACCTCCTTGGAGCTACATGAATAAATCACTGGACTAGACAAAAAAGTATGTTAACGGATGGATGAATAAACATAGGGATACATTTATTAAAGCAAACAATATGTTATATGTAAGTACACAGAAGAGAAACATTTCTTTTCATAGATGCATTTTTTATAAAATATTTTTTCTACTTTTGGTTCTCATAAATTGGCCTGTTTTCATAGTAGTTGGTGGTGTTTTTCATTGACAGTGAGTCATAAACACTTTGCACATTTATGTTTTATTTTGCCTGTCTGTACAGAATGTAAAGAATAAAAAATAATAAAAGAGAATTATTTCTTCTTTCACGATTATTTAACCTAAGGTTCCAGCAGTGTTGTTTCTTTTGGTTGTGTGACTGATTCAGTGAGAATGGTCCCCATAGGCTCACGTTTGAATACTTGGTCCCTGTTTGGTGGAACTGTTTGGGAAGGATAGTTAGTATGTCACTGGGGTGAGCACTAAGGTTTCAAAAGACTCAGGTCACTCCCAATGTGCTCTCTGCCCCTACTTGTGGTTAAGATATGAATGCCCAGATGCTGCCTGCTACCTCTGCTCCACCCTCATGAACTCTACCCCTCTGAAACCATAAGCCCCAAATAAAGTGTTTTTTAATAAGTTATCTTGGTCATATTGTCTTAATCACAGCAATAGAAAAATAACTAATTCGGATCATCTACTTATTCAACTGACTAAATGAGATATACACAAATGAGTATTTAAAACATTCTGGCTGGGCAGTAGTGGCACACATCTTTAATTCCAGCACTCAGGAGACAGAGGCAGGTGGATCTTTGTGAGTTCAAGGCCAGCCTGGTCTACATAGTGAGTTCCAGGAAAGACTCAAAAGCTACAAAAAAAATCCTATCTTGAAAAACCAAAAGAGTAAAAAATGAAAAAAAACAAACATTCTGGAAAACAAAAACTAGGGCCAGCAAGAAGGTTCAGTGAGTAAAGGCACTTGCCACCAATCCTGACCACGGTCAGTCTCCAGGAACCACACAGTGGGAGGAGAGGACTGCAAGGCACTTGCCACCAATCCTGACCAAGTTCAGTTTCTAGGAACCACACAGTGGGAGGAGATAATTGCAAACTATTTACTGACCTCCATATGTTGTGGCATGGACACATGCACTCTGAAAAACACTAAAACCTAAAGCATTACAAAATTGGACTTAATTCTAGTAGAGAAGACAGGGGCCTTATCTTAGGGTTTCTATGGATGTGATGAATCAAAAAGCAAGTTAGAGAGGAAAGGGCTTATTTGGCTTACACTTCCATATCCCTGTTCATCATCAAAGGAAGTCAGGACAGGAACTCAAACAGAGCAGGAACCTAGAGGCAGGAACTGATATAGAGGCCATAGAGGGGTGCTACTTACTGGCTTGTTTAGCATGGCTTGTTCAGCCTGCTTTCTTACAGAACCCAGAACCACCAGTCTAAGGATGGCACCATCCACAATGGGCTGGGCCATCTCCCATCCATTGCTAATTTAGAAAATGTGCTACAGCCAGATCTTATAGAGGTATTTTCTCAGTTGAGGTTCCCTCCTTTCAGATAACTAGCTAGTGTCAAGTTGACATAAAATTAGCCAACACAGCTGAGTAGAAAATTACAATTTGCTATCACAGACATGTCATAGGCAGCTAGTCATCTAAAATTCTGCCACCAGATAGTGTATTGGTAATTATTGGTAAGTTGTAATGGTATTTATTGAGAACAAATGATTTATCATCTAGATTTACACCTGTCAATAAGCTACATTCAGACTCTTGTTAAAGAGAAACTGAAACGGAGATAAATGATCTTGGTTGTTCCCCACAGAAATCAACCCATCTGAAGAAATGTCACCCCCAAATATGCCTCTCTCGCATAAACATTGTTTGGGCTAAAGGCAATTTGAAACAGAAACACTAGGAACTCATCCCTCCCCTGCATACAAGTAGGTATAAATTCTCCTTCACTGGAGACACCACTACTGTGAGCCAGAAACAGCACCAGAGGAATTGAAACAAACATTACACCTTTACATCCCAAGCTTCGTATCTATGAAAATTAAAATGACTTCCCTGTGTCCTTTGTCGGCAGCAGCAAGAGGACGGCTTCCAGGCTGAGGCCAATCTGAGCTATAGAGTAAAACCCTACCTCCTTTTAAACTATTACTAGTATCCTCAGATGACAAATGAGTTAAATTGCATTCATTTCTGAAATTTTTATCAAATTACACATAATACGGCTTTATTTGGTCTCATGAATTTCTTCTCTGCATGGTTCTGGGAACTGATGGGGACCTCACATGCTTGTCCTGTGGAAGAGCTGTTATCTCCTGCTTGCTACTCAGGATTACTTCATATGAACTCCTAGTTGCTCTCACTTCAGCTCTGTACACAATCAGTAGTTAACCAGTAATAAAAAAATGTTTCATTTCTCATTAACCTTTTATTTTTAACTTAGTTTTACAATAAACAGAAAGGCTGATCATTAAAAAAATACCATAGCTGTCAATTTTTAAAATGAGGTTTATGTTTTAAAGCATTACCATTATATCCTATAATTACATCAATTATATACAAGGACTGTGTGCAAAGTGCTTTTCAAGCTATAAAGTAATTCCGATATATGATACAAATGGTTGCCCTTAGGAGTTAGTTACCTTGACTACTTGCAATGAATCACAACTTGTTACATCCTTGATTTGCATTTTATTTATATAAGAAAAAGCCATCATTTTATGATACCAACTTGTCTAATTAAAAAAAAATAAACTCTTGATCCAAACTTTACCTATGATAATTCAGTTATTTCCTTTTTTTCCTTCTAAATAAGTAGAAGGTAGATTTGGGTCTGTTTGTTTCATATCTTTAGCAAATACTAGTAGTTCCTTTCAACCAAGATGTGATACACAATTTAAAAACAAAAAAAATGAAAAGTCTGGGACAAGCAAATAATGTTCTCATACTTTTTTCTTCAAAGAACAACCCTATATACTAGAGAAGGATTCCTTTGCTCTTACTGAAAATGTCCAATACCTAATGCTAATCCCCCCAACATCCCATATCAAAATGCATTAAATTTTTTTACTATACAAAGCTAGTCAGGTGGTGCATGCCTGTGGTCCCAGAAACTGGAGAAAAGTAGAGATGGGAACATCAGGTGTTCACGGTCATCTTTAGCTACAGAGCAAGAACTACTGAGACTGTCTCAAAAGGAAAAAAAGGGGGGGATTTGCTATAAAGTTTGTAAATTACATCTTCAAAGCATAAGATGTATAAGCACAGGTTTTGGGAAATATACAAAAAGGATTATTTTCAGTCTTCCAGGATCTAAATTAACCTTCATTTTGATCTAAAGGACAGAAGAAACTTAAGTTTCCATTAGTTAGGCATTCCTTAATTATGTGGATAAATATGGCGTGTATATTTAAAGTCCTTCTAATACCTTGTGATGTACACCCCAAAGGAAAACCTGAGGCACTAAGAGGTTAAGAATCCAGACTGGAGTTTACCACTTGAAGAAAAAAAAAAAAAGGATTTTCATGCGCTTGTTCCTTAGTAAAAACAGTATAAATAAGTTTTCATTTTATTGCAAAGCACCCTATGAAGCAGACATTGGATATCCTCACCAAAAAAAAAAAAAGATTAAGTGCATAAAATCTGATGACTTCTCTGTGTCAGCTTGGAATATACTTTTCCACATCCATTGGGCCTATTCTTCATTTCCCTCATCAAGTTAAGTCTGTTCAGTGACTCATTTGTGAGGCAATAGCCACAATACAAAGGACAAGGATTTTCTGAGCTGTGCAGACCACAAAGAATGCGGAGGACTCTTCCATCAGTTTGCGGCTACCTGTGGACAGTTCAGTGACTGATACAAAATTGATTTAACCTCATTTAAATCCACTTGTGTTGTATTCTTTCTTGTGTTTAATTTAGAAAAGTAAATATTATAAATCTTATAATCATAACAGTGCCTTAGAAAAGCAGCTTATATTTCTTATGAGAAAAAAATCAGGTAAACATGTTACTAAACAATAATAAATTAATGTCCATCAAGCTCAAAAAGAGTAAGTCTACGTATGCTACTTAAAACCTAGTTGAGATTGGTTGTTCAAGTATCAGCAATATTAGTCCTTAAAATGTTACCATTTGTGTAGTGCAAAGAATACATATGTATATAAACAAACTATTGGAAAAAAGAAATATAATCATCACAAACTGAGATTTTCTTGTGAAATCCACAATCCATTTCATTTCTTAGGTCATCCAGGGCCAATCTTCTTGAGTAAAATGCCATTTACTTCAGTTTAGTTTTCTTTAAAAAGAAAGTAAAAACCAATCATGTAAGTATAAACGCGATCAAACTGAATATCAAGCACATTCATACCAAAAATATTTTGTGAGCACACAGCATTCAAACTCAAGATAAAACTACAAATGATCATTATGAAGTTACTTCAAGTGACTCAGCTTGGTAGGAAAGATAGAACCACGGGTGCCAAAATTATCAGACAGTTTTCTGTGTATTGGTTCATTTATTGCTGGTGCTGGGGACTACTTTCATGTGCTAGTATACCAAGCTATTATATAAGAGCATGCAAGCAGTTTTTAATAAATAATTTTCATTTTATATCTCTCCTTTTACCTTCTAATCCTCATACTTTTCTAACTGGCCACTATACACTTAATACTTGGGGGGATTAATTCATATTTTCATTTTCATAAAATTATATATCTCATTTTGTCATATTTGGTTGTTATCTCTCAGAAGCCCTGTTCTTTTCTAATGACAGACAGAAAGAAAATATATCTAGAGGGGAAAGGAAGAGGGGAAGAACTGAGAGGAATAGAAGAAAGGAAAATTATAATCAGGATATATTATATGAAAAAACAATCTATTTTCAATAAAATAAAAATTAGGCCGGCAGTGGTTGGACATGCCATTAATCCCAGCACTCAGGAGGCAGATCTGTGGGATCTCTATGAGTTCAAGGCCAGCCTGGTCTATAGAGCTAGTTCCAGGACAGCTAGGGCTGTAACACTGAGAAACCCTGTCTTGAAAAACCAAATAAACAAACAAATAGAATTAGAAAAATTACCAGATTAAAATTAAGATATCTAATCTACCTGGTTCTACCTCCAACTCAGTACTATCAGCCACATACATAACCAAACTATGTTTAAACCTATCTCACTAAAACAAGCTGTACTGAAGAATTTGCAATTGGAAAGATCACTTAACAGTGGAAAAACTCAACAATTAAGCAGAAACTTTGTTGTTTCTCCATCTCTGAACAACAAAAAGGGATACTTAGAAGAAATAGTGAGCCTCCTTTACTAGATGTCTGGCAGCAATGAAATACTAAAGTAAATGAATTCCTGAATTTTACAAAAGCAGTTCAATTTTCAAAGGGGTGTGATGGCACAGACCTATAACCCTAGCACTTGGGAGGCAGAATACCACTGCAAGTTCAACACCGGCCTGAGCTCAAGCCAGCCTAAGCAAAGTCTGAAACACAAGCTCAAAGAACAAAGAGCAAAAAGAAATTTAAAAAAAATCCAATTTTCCTTATTTTTTTAATGGCATTTTTGCCTGCATGTATGTCTGTGTGAGGGTGTCAGATCTTGTAGTTACAGACAGTTGTGAGCTGCCATGTAGGTGCTGGGAATTGAACCTGGTCCTCTGAAAGAGCATCCAGTGCTCTTAACTGCTGAGCCATCTCTCCAGCCCCCCACCCCATCCAATTTTCTATAACTGCTAAAACAATTTTTCTAGACCAGGCAGTGGTGGCCCACCCCTTTAGTCCCAGCACTTGAGAGGCAGAGGCAGGCGGATGTCTGAGTTCGAGGCTAACCTAGTCTACAAACTTAGTTCCAGGACAGCCAGGGCTACACAACGCAAAGAAACCCTGTCTCAAAAAAGAAAAATATTCTTCCTTTTTTGTTTTTGTAAGACAGAGTTTCACTATGTAACTGGCTAGCCTGGAACTCCTGCTCCTCTTGTTTCTAACCCACAAGTGCTGAGATTATAATGCTCGGATATATCATTTTTTTAACCTTTCATGATGTAATAAGCTGAATAAGCTGTTTCAATCTTAAGTTAAAAAATAAGTAAATAATTATCATTCTATGCCAAATTTCTCAACTACCTTCATTTTATATATTTTGTGCATATATGCGTGTATACATTCACATGTATGTGGTGCATGTGTATGTGACAGATGCACAGAGAAGCCATAAGTCAACATCAGGTGTCAGTCCTCAGAGTAGTGATTCTCAACTTTCCCAATGCTATGACAGGTTAAGAACATTGCTATAGAAGCAATGGTCCTCAACCTGTGGGCCAAAACCCTTTCATTTGCCTAAGACCACTGGAAAACACAAATATTTACATTATGTTTCATAACAGCAACAAAATTATAGTTATGAAGTAGCAATAAAAGTAATTTTATAGTTGAGGGTCACCACAGTGGGAGGAACTGTATTGAAAGGGCCTCAGCACTAGGAAGGTCAAGAACCACCGTTTTATCACCCTGTACCAGCCTCCTTAGCACTGAGTGATCCTTCACGCATGCACAGCCATGCCCAGCTCTGTTTGGTAGTTCTGAAAATCGAACTCAGGTCCCTCGTGCTTGCCATGCAACTAAGCTATCTGCACAGCCCTAACCACAGGCTTTCTACAAAATAAACATGAAAAGAAGTTTGGGGGCTGGAACAGTGGTAGACTATTTGCCTGGTAAGAGGCCCTGGGTTCTACACCTAATATACCCAAATAAAATACAAATAATAAAAAATAAAAGGGAGTTGAAACACACCTAAAATTTGTAACTATGGTGGAAGTGAGTTAAACTAAGGTCCGTGTCTGCAAAGAGCATACTTATACACAGTGATGAAGGGGCAAGTGCCACCAAGACAGTGGCTGCTGCTTCTGAAATTCTATTAACACTGTTTAGAAATAAATGGTCTTGAAGAGCATCATGTTTCATTAGCCATAAAACTTACAAAGCATATAGTCACTGTCATGTTACATAAATTAAAGGTGTACAAATCCATCACATATTCTGTATACAAGTACACAGAAATCCCTAGAAACATTTGCCAAGATAGTTTTAGTCCCTGGATGTTCAGAATGACAATGCATCTATAAAGCAGACCTATCTCCTTGTATCTACTACAAGTTATAAGAGTCCATGAACCATTTCAATTATAGAACTATAGTATTACCTTCTCCTTCTTTGATAATATAAATGCACCAACCACTGGGCAATAAAAGGCCATATAATAGCAAAAGTTAATGCACCAGGAGACATCTCAAAGGGCCACCAAGATGGTTTCTGTGAAAACAAAATAAGCTTGTCATTTATCTCTTAAATACTGCATGAAGAAACCTGAAGACATTTGTTTTGTTTTGTTGTTTTGTTTTTCAAGGCAGGTTTTCTCTGTGTAACAGCCCTGGCTGTCTTGGAACTCACTCTGTAGACCAGGCTGGCCTCAAACTCACAGAGATCCTTCTGCCTCTGCCTCTGCCTCTGCCTCCCGAGTGCTGGGTTTAAAGGCATGAGACACCACAGACCAGCTTTCTTAATACCTAGTTCATAAAAATTAAAACTAATAACAATCTCTCCTCTGACAGACTATTCTATGCTCAGTAAGCAGACTTCTACAAACATATCCAACTTTTTTATTGTTGGAAATAAGTTTATTACAAGATAAAGTAAAGCGCTCTCAAGGAAAAGAGTGTCCAAAGACCAAAGGGGACACAGTCCAACATACATTTTCAGCTTCAAAACTCTGAAAGGTAGATTTCATATTAAGTAGCTCAAAAACTCTAACTGTATTATAATTTATTTAAAATTCTTACCTGTGAAGAGGAGGGCTGATTACTTGTCTGCAATGATAATTTCGCCTTTAAATACAAATGAAAAGTAACAACTTTGACAGAATGAAAAAAAGTGTGTAATTTTGGGGGTTTTTCGTTTCTATTTTGAGAAAGGGTCTCTAGCCCTAGCCCAAGCTGGCCCTACATCTCCCAATGTAGTTGAACTTGAACTTCTGATCCTTCTTGCCTCCACCTTCCTATTATTGGGATTACAGGTATGAGCCACCCATGTCATCACATCCCCCCACACACCTGGTATTTATGCAAATATCATCAATACAGATTCTACACTGCTTAACAGAAGATAACAACAGACTAGTAGCTTACCTGCGAAGCAGTTAGTGTTTCCAGTTTATGAAGTCTCTGAAGGACATTCTGCATGTCCTCTTGTAATCTAATGAGCACAAGAGCAATCTGCTCATTGAGGCTGCCTCTGGACCCTCGGTCTGAGCCCCAGCGTTCTCCATCACCTCCACTTCCTACTTGCCGACCCTGGGTTCCTTCACTCAAATGTGGAATTCTATGCCCTATTAAGAGAATGAAGTAAGTTACCTATCAATAAAGGGTTCTTTTTTAAATAGAAATAGTGTACTATTCATTTTCCTTCATAATTCCTTGATATATAAATAAACAAAGAAAAGTAAAAGCAACCAGGAAGCACATAAAATAAACCATTAGGAGCCGAGGGAGGGGGGTGCACACCTTTATACCTTCAATCCCAGTACTTGGGAGACAGGTGGATCTCTATGAGTTCGAGGCCAGCCTGGTCTACAGAGTATGTTCCAGGACAGGTTCCAAAGTTACAAAGAAACCCTGTCTCGAAAAACAAACAAAAAACCATTAATGGAATCTATTCTATATTAGGGGAAGAGTGTACATCATTACTAGTGTATGACAATGTTTACACAATTCATAAGGAAGAGTCATGATCAGAGTACATGTTTAAAAACTACTGGGGCTGGTGAGACAGCTCAGCTGATATATAACTTGTTGCTCTTGTAGAGGACCTGGGTTTGGTTCCCAGCACCTGCATGGTAACTCCAGCTCCAAGGGATCTGACACTACCTTCTGAACTCTACAGGCACAAGGTATGCCCATGGGGCACATACAGACATGCAAGCAAAACATTCATACACATAAAATAAATATTTTTATAAAAATTTAAACCAAGGACTGGAGAGAATGCTCAGTGGTTAAGAGCACTGGCTGCTCTTCCAGAGGTCCTGAGTTCAATTCC
>LOJH01022447.1:340-11626 GCA_001685095.1 Ellobius talpinus
CTCCCCTCTGCCAGATACCCACAGTCCTTTGGGACACAATACGAATCCTCCCTCCGTCTTCTATGGGGCCCCCATCTCTGGTCACTCACCTCCTCTCTCTGGCTCCTGATTCTCCTCCTCCCTCTTCCTGGTCAATCTCTCAGGTTCACTCTGTAACCACCCATTTTCAGCCCTCCACAATTAGCTTTCAGATGTTCCTCTAGGATCACTTGATGGCAGTCATATGACACACCACAGCTGATCAGGTTAAAACTCTCCTCCTGCTCCATAATGTCAACCAGAACAATACTCTCTTAGATTCTGGGGACAGAGCCTATGTCCCTTTATCATCTCTGTCAGGAAGTAGCCAATGAGAGAATACTTTGCCTCTCTTCTTTTTTATCTGTCTCCAGGACCTGAAGGGTTAATGGCCTAAGAGTCTCAGGTGGACTGAGAAACTCTGGGCAGGAACATTAACTTCACTGATCACACCAGTGTGCTGTCAGGGACCAGGATGCTGCCCTCTGTTGGAACCTACGGCTTTGAGACTGATCTACAGATGAAGTCCTCATCCCTTTTCTGCCATGTAAGCCCCAAGGCCCAGCACCATTTGTCCAGTCTCTATTCCCTCAGAGAGGCTATGGCCCTTCAGTTGTCCTGATTAAAGAACAATTCTGCTTCTGGGAAGAAAAAAAAATGTCTGTTACTGGGTCCCATCGCAGACCCACTGAAGCAGGGGTGCTGAGGTAGGGGCTTCAGCTTTAATGCTCTTCAAAGCTCCTCACTGCAATCTTAATGCGCAGAGGGAGAAGCTTCATGGTAAACTCTAAAAGGACAAACAGAATTGAATCCTGAGCAGCGTCTGAGGCTGCACTTGTGTTCTGCATAGTTTTCATTTGGGCTAAACTGTTCTCCAAAGTGTAGGTCGTGCAGTGTGGCTCGGACGGTGGAAACCACACCAGGTCTGTGTGATTCTGACTGGAATGCAAGAGCTTTATACGTGGTTACAGGTAGTCCTGATTCTTTATTCTTCCTTTTGGAGACAGTGGAAGCAAATGCTGGCTCGTGAGACTCATGAAGAACACTGTGTGTGTGTGTCTGTGTTTATGTGTCTGTGTATGTGTCTGTTTCTGTGCGTGCATGCATGCGTGTGTGTGCATGTGCATATGTGTGCGTGCATGTGTGCGTGTGTGTGTGTGTGTGTGTGCGAGTGTTCAGGTGTACAGATGAGCGGAAGTCAGAGGTCAACCGTAGGTCTTTTCTTCCTTTACTCTCCGCCTTTGTTCTCTCCACACAGGGTCTCTCACTGAAACCGAAACTCAACCATTTGTCCAGGTTCACTGACCTCTAGCTCCCGGCATCGACTTGTCTTGAAGGCTGCGTGACAGATACGTGCCCCCGTGCCCTGCATTGACGTGGCTGCTGGAATCTGAACTAACGTGCTCATTTTACCCACCAAGCCATCGCCCCAGCCAGAGATCCATGTTTGCTATGTTTCCTTAGTGTTGCTGTAGTCAACAGCAACAAGAGGGAAGCCATTATTTTGACAGGAAGAAGGCCTTGTGTCCAACATTGGACAGTGGGAGGTCTTGGGCTAGCCTCCTTGTCAAAGACCTTGCATTCTCACCCCTCACCCTGTCTGTCTCTCCTGTTACACTACAGCGAACTTTGACCCAAGTTCCCACTGGGGTTTAATGGAAGTATAAATATTGCAACAAAGTGCAGAGGGACTTGGGCAAGGATGTCTGTGATCACACTCCTTAAACCCTGACACACAGAGCCAGAAATAGGAGTCCACCCTGTGGGCACACACCAGGAGGCTTTGGCAGGGTCCCTGTATTTGGCCAAAGCATCACAGGATAACAAGGATGACTCACAATTGGAACACACTTTCCGAGCACCAGGCCCTGCTGGTGGGGCTTTGCATGTCCTGAGTCAGCGGTGTGTTTCTTCATCTACGAGGCAGTATCTCCACTGTGGTCCAGGCTGGTCTAGAACTGTCAATCCTCTGATTCTCCTACCTCAGCTCCCTAGGTGCCAGGATTACAGGCCTGGGCAACCACACCCATCCCAGGTATGTCTTGACTTACTCAATTCTCATCAAAGCCACTAATAACTTCCGGGGTGTACTCACTGTGGTTCAGAAAGCTAAACTGCCTTTTCGGGGGCCACACAGCTTGTCAGGGCACGCTGGCGCCAATGTGTAAATGCTGGAAAGTCACATTCACGTGCTGTGGTGGGAAGGGCGCCAAAAAGCCTGGCAGGGTGGTCTGCGTTGGTGAGGGGAACCATTGTATGAGCCTGCTATGCCCTCTGATGGGATCACAAGGACAAGAGGATACCACCTCCTCTGCTTGCATTTTCTTTCTTTTAAACTAAGTAGGCCACTCAGTTCTGGCTTAGCTGAGCTCCTGGCAGCCAGATAAGTAAAGAATAATAACAAATCCATAGACAAAGGCAACAACTCTCTTCCTGCCCCTCCTCTGGACCCTTGGGGAGAGGCTCACAGCTCGGATTCACCCTAGCACTCCTGTTGAGCCTCCATTTCCAGATCTTGGAAATGGGCCCCCTGGTCTGGAGAACCCCATCATGCTCTGCACAGCATAGCACGGGCTCCCAGCAAGCTTCAGATGCAAGGTTCATGGGGTGAAACTCGGGGGTGGCCTTGTCACCTGCCTCAGCCTCCAGGTATCCACCCTTGAGGAGTGCCAGCAGGCTTGGCATGCTCTAGCAGAGCTGGGGCAATACTGGAGGAGAACGCTAGGAAACTGGGAGCCATAGTCTTTCCTAGACCTGCTAACAGGGTCCCTGGCACAGACCTCCCTTCAAGACTGTGGAACTTGTTCCTTCCTAGTCTAGACGGAGGAAGGATTGGTTAGTGTCTGGCTGGAGACCTGTACAGGGACACTGCACTAAGCTAAGGTCACTACGCTAGGACAACCAGTCCCTCAGGAAGCCCTTGTCTCTCCAGCTAGACAAGGAACAGGCTTCCCTAATACTTGGCACCCTGGCCCTCTCTAGCCAGCTGGGGAACCCTGTGTCCTCCTCGGGGGCATAGTTTGATTTTTATTTATGCTTTGGGGCTCAGGGGAAAATAAGCAGTCAGACATGCTAGGCAGTCTTCCATCTCCCCAGCTCGGCAAACGTGCCATAAAATGCCCAGGACCAGCAACTACCACCTACTAACAGTACTGCCAATGAGCCTGGTATTGACCAGCCGACTGGGGCTTGAGTTCAAGGTATCTGGGAGTCTTTTCCCTGCAGAAAGCCAGGAAGAACACAGTGAGGCAGCCTCTCTCCTGGCCACGGGGCATTCCTTGGCCCAAGGCCTTGGACTGTCACCCTAACCACCCCTGGCTCCAGGGGCAGTGCCTTGACCCTAATGGCAGGTGAGGCTGGAAAAGGCAGTGAGGGAGGCTGACCCTGCTCATCTTGGTGAAGGCCACATGTCAACAAACAGAAGCTGGAGGCTAGATGCTGGGCTTTGTAGACTGAGCCTGAGTCTCTCAGTACTCTCCACCCAGGGATGATCACGAAGGACTCAAGCCCTTGACACCCTCATCCATTAAAGACCAGCTGCCTATTTGCTGGTTTGTGTTTCCATGTTTTTTTAAGACAAGGTTTCACAATGTCATCCAGGCTGGCCTGGAACTCATCCTACAGCCCTGACTGACCTTGAATTCACTTCTCCCTCCTGCCTCAACCTTCAGACAAGTCTTGTTGTTTCAGACAGGGCCCTAAACTCGCGTGTAGCTGACTTTAATCTCCTGACCCCCACCCCCAACTGTGAGCTGGGATTACAGGTGTGTACACTGTGCCAGCTGTCTGTACAGGGCTAGGGACCAATCCCAGCCCTCTGCGCATTCAAGGCCAGCACAGCAATAACTGGTGCATGAACAAAGCACCCAGAGGTTCTTATCCAAGCTCTTGGTCCCCAGGAGTTGGTGATGCTGTTTGGGGAGGTAATAGTGAGGGGTGGCCTCTCTGGGTGAGGTACTGTACCTGGAAGAGGGCCTGGATCGTTTACCACTGCACCTCACTAACAATTTACTGTTTGACTGGGTGGTGGTAATGATGTGCACGCCTTTAATAATTCCAGTACTCCGAAGACAGAAGCAGGCAAATCTCTGTGAGTTCAAGGCCAGCCTAGTCTCAGTTCCAGAACAGGCAGGGCAACACAGCAGAGAAACCTTATCTCATAAAACAAACAAAATTTCCTCTTTCATGTTCAGTTAAAGATGTGGACTATCAAGTTTCTGGACCTGCCGCCATGCCTGCTGCTGCCACGTCCCACAAAGGCCCCCCTGAACGCCACCCCATTGTTTTGTTGTTGTTTTGTTTTTTCAGGTTTTGGAGACAGGGCTTCTCTGGATAGCTTTGAAGTACATCCTGAAACTCGCTCTGTAGACTAGGTTGGCCTTCAACTCACAGAGATCCTCCTGCCTCTGCCTCTCGAGTACTGGGATTAAAGGCGTGTGCCACCACTAACCTGCCCCAATTGCTTCTTAAACAGACTGTTCTTCTCCAGTTCACACAATCCTGGAGTAGAACAGGAGGCAGTATATGCAAACGGACAACTCAGCGGCCCTTTGTGTTGACATTAACAAAACCAGCTAGCCCCTCCTTACCCTGGGCAGACTTCCAGGATGGTGAGCCTCAGGGATGGCCTAAACACCCATTAGGCAGGAATCTCCATTGGCGGTTCTGGGAACTATTTCCCAGGGAGAACTGGCCCCACACTGATGCACTGGCAGGGCTCCTTCCCTCCTTCCAGCGTCAGGCTGGCCCAAGAGCTGTGGGTGCCCCAGGGACAGAGCTCTTCGCCTCCTTCAAAAGTAGACCACGGACAGCCCCATTGCAGCACAGCAGCCACCATGAGGGCTCCAGGGGTGGTCCAGGAGCTGGCTGGGCAGCCACAGGTCTAGAGCATAGCCTCAACCCTTGACCCCACCATAACCAAACTCAAGCCAGAGAAGCCCCAGCTACCACCCATTGCCGATCACGTGCTCTGGGCAACCTGCATAAGCCTCTAGTGGGGTCACTTAGCCTGAGCCTGGTGCCCCACCTACAGGAAGAAGTAAAGGATAGAGCCCTGGCGGGGCTCCTGGGAAAATAGAGGACTTCAGGTGGAATTGTCCAGCCTCTCTAGAGGCCACACTAGGTGTGGCTAAGTCCAACTACACAACTTTACAAGGGGAATGGTAGGAGTCTGAGGCCTTCCTGGTCACTACAGTTTTTCAGTGAAGCCAGGGCTACTGAGACACACACAATTGCAGGACCTGGCGAGGCTTGCTGGACAAGGACGTTGTAGAGGTAACAAAGCACCTGGGCCTGCTCACCTGCACTGGGACTGAAGGGATAGACCTGGCCTCTCACTACTATGGCCCGTGGTTACAGCTGTCAAAATTGGGGGCCTGCATGAAGATATTGGGAGGCTAGGGTAGGAGACCATCTCTGCTCTTGGATGCCTTAGAAAAAAGTGTATGAGTGTTTGCCTACATGTATGTACACCATGTGTGTTCCTGATGCTCATAAGAGCCAGAACCGGGTGCTGTATCCCCAGGAATGAATTACTGATGGTTGGGAGCCACCATGTGGGTCCTGGCTGAGTTAATCATGATCACTTTCACAGCACTCACGGGGCTTTCACAAAATTGTGCCCCTGGAGCTCATAATACACAAAGCTGGCCTACTCAATGGAACTGGTTTTAACAGAGGAGGCTGAGGAAACTATGAGCTCTGACAGGAAGTTAGGTCCTCTGGCCTGGCGGGTCCCCTGCAATGCAGGTCCCCTCCCTGGTTCAGCAGGCAGACAGACAGACTCTGGATCAGGAACTCACAAAGTCAGAGCAGCGTCAGAACCCAAGTAAGAACAGGAACTTCCTCACTTTTTATTTAAGTTAGAAAACTAATAAAAGCAACACCCGTGCTCAGACAAGCACCATGACTAGGTCCTCTGTGCTGTGCAGAGTGATTAGTCCCAATGGCGTAGTCCACAGGCCAAGACCCTGCAAGTCTCCAGCATCGAGGGCCCTGTGTGGTGTGGAAAGCGAGAGCCAGTCTGAGCCGAAGTCACAACAGGAAGGGCACTTTGGGCTCTTTCCAAGAGCACGTTCCTGGGGACCCCAGCCCAAAAGTCCCATACCCTAGTGGGCACTCACAGCACCCGTGCCAGGCTGAGCTGTGAGGACCCTGAGCACTGACCACATTGGTCTCTACCGTGGCTCCACTTCTGTCAATGGCAGAGCCCACTCTGGATGCTCCATCCTGATACAGCAATGGCCTGGGAAGCCACCGGCTAGGCACCCTGCCCATCCCTATGCCAGACACAGGGGTGCCTGGACCCCCTAGATTGGACTAGTCAAACAAGGGAAGAGACTAAAGTCAACAGTGGCATCAGAAGGCCTCTGCAAACCTACTGCAGGGGATACTGGAAGAGGAATCCTTGAGGAACACATTCGGGAAGTTTCTTCGGATCCTTCTTTCTGAGCTCAAGGAACAGGAAGGATGCAGGCTGCCAGCTGGTGCCAAGTAGGAGAGAACAGCAGGTATAATGGGATCCTTGTCACTAGACCCCACACTGACAGAAATTCAATCTCTGTGCAGTGACCATGGGGTCCTTCTGCCCACACTGGGCTCATGACTGCCCTATCTCAGGCGCAGGGAGGGTCTCCGGAAAAGGAGCCCAGTACTATGGGCGGGTATGACACACTGCTCTTCTATGGTTCTAAAGAGGGCAGACAACAGGCCCCACCAGCTCCCTGGGGCCTAAAGTCCAGCTAGGGGACCCTCAGCAGTGTCTGACGTGTCACCAGCATCTGTCCTACCTCCATGGCAGTTTCACGGAACTCACCCCTTAGGGGGATGGGCTAGTGCTTGGCAGTGGGCACACAGAATTAGGAGTCTGATGCCATCTGCTGGTGATGCCTGTGGGAACTTCCAAGACTGGGCTGCCCTGTGGGTTTCTGTCCCTTATAAAACGTCCTCAGTTGCACTCTGCTCCCTGATGTCCAGGACACTGTGGAGCAACACTGCCACCCCCCACAGGCAGCCCTGCAGTCAAAGGCTGTGCTGCTGGAGTCAAGGGACCCCTGCTGTTCCCCTGCCAGCCCTTGCCAGGCCTGGCTGGCAGAGGTGACCTCAAGACCTTGAGTGAATGTCATCCCCCAGCCCTATAGTCCTGGTTACAGCCCATGCCTCTGGACGCTTCTCTCCACACAAGCCGCTGGCAGCGCAGGGTGCCGAGCACAGGTGTCCCTGGGGATCTTCCTCTGCTGCCTAAAGCTCAGGACAGCCTGAACTGCTGCTGCCGGGAACTGGTGCTGTCGGCTTCTGGCCCAGGCAGAAATAATCCTGCAGCCTGTGAATGAAACACAGGGAGAAGATGAAAGGTCACACTGCTCTGTCTTGTCTTAGCCTGGCCAGACTCAAGAGGCCCCCAGGGCTAGGACTCAGGCCCTGACACCCTAGTACTCTCAAGCAGGATAAGGTTCTGTTCGGTGTCCAGTGCCGCCCTCCACAGTTCAGAAACCAGAGCCACCTCTGCCACCCAGCAGGAGCCACACAAGTCACTCTGCTCCCTCCCTCACACAGACCCAGGAGCAAAGGCAATATGGTCCCTAGGTATCACCTTCCCTGAAGAAACTGCAGTTATACAAACAATTGCATGGTGCACTGGGAAGCACTAGAGCAAAAAAGGGACTTCCAACACTGAGTTAACATCAGGACCTTTATTTTATTCTGGTGTGGAGTCTAGGGAGGAGAACTAATGGGGAGACAGCAGTTGGCTGGAGAGGGAGATCAGAAGGTACATGGTGGCCCTGAGAGAAAAATGTGGTCCTTTAAGAATGTAAACAGAAGTGAGCCAGGGAGTGAGGCACAGGAAGCAGGCAGTCTGTGATGAAGGGCAGGTGACTGGCTGTGGACAAGAGGCAGGCTCTGTTGTGACCTAAACAAAAATTCATTACAGCTTCTAGTTGCCAGGTCACGAGACAGACTGTGGGGATGTCATGGTGAACGAGGAGGGACTGTCCTTATGGCCATGAAGCTCATATCCCCTGCTGCACATCCTCAGGCACTTGGAGCATCAGTGGTCGCCCTGGAAATGAGGATGCTGGATATCTGCCCAGAGAAGGATCCAGGAACCAGACCCCTTGCTGCAGGCTTCATAGAGAATGTTCCTGAAGCAAGAAGGAAACACTGATTTATTATTGGTGTGATCACTGCTACAGCGGCAAAACCCTAGGCCAGTCCTAAGTAGGACGTCACTGGGCATCTCAGTCTTGGAAAGGCTGGTGACCGGACTATAGCTCCTGAGCTGATCACACTGGGACATACTGCAAGGCACAGCAGGGCTGGGGCATGAGAGTGAGGCACCTAAGGCAGCGAGAGAGAGAAGGGAAGCCACAGGTCCCATTCCCAGGCATCCCAGAAGCTCATGTGATTCCAGAGGAGGCCAAGGCTAGATGTACCAGAGCTACAAGGTGGCTGTAAGAATAGATTGTGAAGGAAGAATAGACTGTGAAGGAAGAATAGACTGCCCCCATCTCTGAATGGCTGGAGGAGCTCGTGAACTCACGGGCGCTGTGCTGTACTGTGTCCTCACTCAGGCACTGCAGGAAGCGAATCCAGTCAGTATAAGCTTGGCAGTTTAGGGTTAGAACTGTGTAGTCTGTACACTGGTGTGAGCTGGATAGGTGTGAGACTCCAAGACAAGGAACTTTTCTTTAGTTCTGTGTGTTTACAAAACCACATGCCAGTGTGGAGGCTCCGTGGATGTTCTCCACAAGCACGTTGTGCGCCTGGCATTGCTACGGTTCCTACAGGCAGGCTGGTGCTGAGTCACGGGAATCCTGCCATCTCCTGACACTCGCAGGGCAGGGAGGCTGCTGCTTTTCCTGTAGGGTCCTGAGGCCCCGAACAGTCCGAAGATGCTCTAAGATGATCAATCTGAACACCCCAGTGGCCTAGGCTACAGACCCACTTTCTCCTGCCTCAATATTACTACAAAGCAAGGACTGGGCAAGGACCAAGGCTTCCTACCAGCTTTGGAAGTCAGACCTAGCTGGCAGGCGAGTGCCACAGAGAGAGGCAACGTGAATGCCAGGGCCCACCCTGGCACCCTATTTGCTGAAATGTGTCCTTCAAAACCAGGGTGAGGATGGGACTGGAGAGACGGCTCAGAGGTGAAGAGCACTGGCTGCTCTTCCAGAGGTCCTGAGTTCAATTCCCAGCAACCACATCATGGCTCACAACCATCTATAATGAAATTTGGTGCTCTCCTCTGGAGAGCAGGCATGCATGCAGACAGAACACTGTATATACGAAATTACTAAATCTTTAAATTAAAAAAAATCCAGGGTGAGGGTCCCTAACTATGAACAAAGGATGGTGGAAGCCACCCTCCGTGGTTCCTGTGATGGTTGCAGACGCGTGGTTGTCCTCTGGCTCACTCCAAGGTCTTAGTCTCTACCCCTAAATCTGTCCATTTCTTCTCCGTAGCCTGGTTTTCTCATCTGTGATATGTAATCAATCGTCCGTGGACTTGAAGTCAGTGTTTCACCCTGTGCATTGCAGGCCTTGGCATAACCCCATCCTGCAGATGACTAGCGTACTGTCTACCTGTGCTAACAGTGCTACTGCTTCTCATTCTCAGGTCTCACGCAGGCACATGTGACCGCTGCATAAAGGACGTTCCAAAGTACTCTCCTGCCAGCTAGACCTATCCACATAAGCTGGAGGAAGCCCTCAGTCCCACTCTGGGTTTTTCTTTGTAGTAGTATTATTACTACTGTCTGCAGCAGTGAGAGGTTGGAGGAAGACCATGGGAGGCTGGGCCTTACTCACTTAAGTAGCTTTGAGAAAAAGGCAAAGGGAAACATCCTGAGTGGGGCTCCCATCAAGACCTGAAATGGGTGCCTGGGATGGAGAAAGCAGGCATGGGAGCAACAGGGGCCACAGGGGTACTGAGCAGGGGTTTCAGGGGACTGCTGCTGTGACCCCTGGAACTACCTTGGAGCCTATAAGGATGGCAGAGTAGATCGACTAGGCACAAATGGAGCTTGCAGGGGTCAGGGATGGTGACCCTTGCCAGGACCTTCCTACTGGCTACCTGGCAGACGAGAATGGGCAGCAGAACAGGACACAGCTCAGGCTGGCCATCCCAGGGCAGCATATTGGTTAGTGCCATGGTTACTGGGGTGAATGTCATGGAGGCAGCAGAAATGCTGTGCTTTGTCCCCTTCTGGCCTTGACTGTTATTAAGGCTTGGCCCACTCTCCTATACTGGGCTCCTCGCCTCCCACACCACAGGCCCCGATCTGCAGCTCAGTTTCATCCACATGCCATGGGGACTGAGGGGTGCGGAGGGCTCCCAGGACCCAGGCGGTGCCCTGCATTATCAGCATCTTGCCCTGCTGATGTGTTGTGGGTCTCTTCTTTGAGGAGAACCCAGAGACTATGACCCGTGTAAACAAGCTGACAGGAGGAGGGGCCTGCAGAGTCGAAACACTTCAGGGTCAGTCTTGGGGAAAGAGGCCAAGAAGGTCGTCCAGATGGAGGAGCGACTGCTCTGCTGTGGCCAGACCGCTATGGTTCCGAAGAAATGAAAGCCGACATCTAGGAGCGTCCTGAACCCCCAGCAGAGGCTCAGGGAGGCTGAGGCCCTGGGGACACATGCTGGGGAGTGGGTGTGGCTTCCTACCTGAATCTGGGGCTGACTGGGTATGTACAATTACCTTCTCCATGCCCACTTCATTGTCTGAAGCAGGCTAGTGACAAAAGCTAGTTCAGGACTCAGGACACACTCAGCTGTCCTAATCACAGGAATGACAACTGTAGGGATGGGACAGGAACATAAGAGGACCTCACAGCTCACAGCATCCGAAAACTGGGGGACAGTTTCCAGTCCATTTTCCCAGACGAGAGTGCTGAGACTCTGGAGTTAAGCCTGCCCGGGGTCAAGCCAACTGCATTGGTGGCAAGACATCTAAAGGAGAGCAGCTCCTGACAACATGTGCTTGACCAGGTTCAGCCCAGTTGCGTACGCCCCCCCCCCGGCAGCCCCCCACCTCCCCTCACAGAGAAATGACAGGGGAGAGCCTCTGCGAGAGAGGGTAAGACACCGGCCCACTTCCTGAGGAAGAAGGGGGTTCAGGCTCCAGAGGCAAATAGGGACACAGGACTTGAGATACCTGTGTCCCACAGGTGACTCCGCCCCATGGGTCACTTCTGTCTGTGTGCTGCTTTTATTGATTAATGAATAAAGAACTGCTTTGAGCCTATGGCAAGGGCAGAACAGAACTAGGT
>LOJH01022447.1:11639-37428 GCA_001685095.1 Ellobius talpinus
AAAGAACTGCTTTGAGCCTATGGCAAGGGCAGAACAGAACTAGGTGGGAAAAGCCAGGCTGTATGCTGGGAGGAGGGTGAAGTCAGAGAGAAGCCATGGATCCACCGCCTGAGACAGGCACTGGAAACTTTAGCCGGTAAGCCACAACCATGTGGCGATACACAGAGTAATAGAAATGGGATAAATTAAGATGTAAGAGTTAGACAATAAGAAGCTAGAGCTAATGGGCCAAGTAGTGATTTAAATAATAGTTTCTGTGTGATTATTTTGGGGCTGAGCAGCCGGGAACAAACAAGCAGCCTCCTTACTACACCACCCCATATGTGACTCCACCCCCCACAGGTGACTCCACCCCACAGGTGATGCTACACTCCCAAGTTACCAGTGGCAGGAATAGACAATTAGTACTGGAATGCCAATACCCCTTTGAAGCTTGCTCCCCTGGGGACCCAGATGCTTGCCAGAGTCACAATCCTCCCCCAGAGTAAGGGAGCAGATAAAAACAAAGCAAGCCCAAAAGTCTTAAAGAGAACCTAGTCCTGTTCCAACTTCTCTCAGGAGCCAGCTGCTCCATGCTTACAGATCTGAGGGGGGGCGGGGGGTGCCTTTAAGAGCCTTGGAGGCTCAGCAGGACCTGACTTAGCAAGAACTCAGTCCACAAGCAAGCCCAGCTCAGGAGCAATTTCCCTGTGCCATACATAGTACCCACAGGTTCACTGATGTTCAGGACACTTCCTGACTGGGTCTCTTAATAATGCCACAGGAACACAAGACAAGAGGCCAGTTGAGTGAAAGACGGGAGGTTCCTCTTCCAAGGCCTCCTTTTCTTGCTTTCAGTAGACCAGCACCCCCACACCATCTCAGCCCATGGGAGTTCATCTCCCCCTCTGAACTGAAGCAACGGCTAGTTAACACGCAGACTTTTCTAGAACCTGGCTCGGCCTCCAAGCCAGCCACGCCAGCCCCTCCCAAGAACACACTAACAGGCTGGCCTAGCACCCTCCTCCTGCCTGCAATTGCCAGTCCCTCCTGTCCCCAGGCTGCAGACCTGTCTCTCAGAGTCTTCCCCCAGCCTCGGCACCCTAAGGAGCACCCGATGAGTCACTTGGCTCTTGTTTTCCTCCGGCTTCACGCACTCATGGGACTGAGAACAGCAGTGGGGCTCACAGGCACCTGTTCTGTGGTAAGACCTGCTCCGAGGATCAGAAGGGCTGCCTTCACCCCTTTACCTCACACAGGAGGCAGATACTCCCCCTCCCGCTGGCAAGCCCGTAACTGTGCCAGAAGACATAGGATATGAACAGGTTGTCTAGTCCTAAATCCCATTATCCTGCTGCTCATCAGACCTTCCCGGGGAGATGTGGCAACCATTACTCAGACAAGCCAGAGGGGTTCCTCTGCCCTCCTCACCTGGCTGGGCTCCAAAGGTGCTTCTCATGCAGGCAGGTGCTTCCAGGTACTGACGAAGGCCGTGGGGATGAGAGAGTAGGGCACGGTGGTGATGCAGTTCCATGTGTCTGAAGTGGGGTCATAGCAGTCCAGGGTCTTACATCTCTGCGTCCCGAAGTAGCCTCCCACTACATACAGCTTGTTGCCCGACGCCAGGGCATGGCAGGACATGCGTTTGGCGGTCATGTCCCCAATCCGCGTCCACTGGTTGGTCTCACAGTCAAAGCGATAGGCTGAGGCCGCCGTGTACTCTGTATCACCCCCCATGATGAAGATCTGGCTGCCCAGGACAGCAGCAGCTGTGTATCGCCAGGGCTGGGGACACTCTGCCTTGATGGTCCACCGGTTCTCTGAGGGGTCGAAACACTGGACCTTGGACACCATGTCCCGGTGGATGCTGGTCCCTCCAAACACAAAGAGCTTCAGCTTGGCGCTCACCACGGCAGCGTTACTGACACCATCTCTCATCGGGGCCACCATAGTCCACTTATTAGCCACAGGGTCGTATTTCTCTACTTGCTTCAGGGAGACAGAAGGGGAGGCAGGGAAAATACCCGCTAGAGATGTATGTCCCCCGACCACGTAGAGACAGTTCTCCAGCTCAGCTGAGCCATGGCCAAAGCGGGCGATCAGCATGGGGGCCGCCTTGGACCACTCCTCGTGGACAGTGTCATACACCCAGACATCCTTAGAGACTCCATTCTCAGAGCCCCTGCCTCCCGTCACATAGACCTTGCAACCTATCGCTGAGGCGCTGAACTCTTTCCGGGGGCTTGGCAGATCCGCCTTGGGGATAATCTCCTTGGCTTTGTGGTCCACTTGGTAGATCTTGTCACACATGAAGGTCTGGCCTCCCAGGATGAGCAGTGTGTGACCCGCCTTTCGTGGCCGGGCAAAGGGACTGGTGACCACCCCGTCATTCTGCAAGATCTTGGTCTTGCAACGGAAGGCCTCGTCTATGATGAGCTTGGTGCGTTCGTCCCCCATGAGGAGGGCCTCCCCTGATACGGCCTCCTTCAGGCAGTCTGAGGGCAGCAGGGCCAGGCGCACACTGCGCAGGAGCAGCGGCAAGTGAGCCTTCCTCTGCTCGGGGTCGTGCTTCACCCACTGCAGGATGGCCTCGAAGACCACACGCTCGTCCTCGGTCTCCAGCTCGTCACTGGAGACGAGGTCCAGCAGTGTGTCCTGAGACAGACTGTTGAAGTCCTCGCTCTGCCGCACCGTCTCAAAGTGCACCAGGCACATGCGACAGGAGAACTCATAGAGCCGCCGGCACTGGTGGGCGTCAGACAGCAGCATCATGCCTAGGCAGTTAGCGGGGGAAAGGTTCTTCTCAAGGAACTCGGCGGCTGCATCCCGGACATCATGGAACTGCAGCATGTCTCCGGCCTCCAGCAGCGACTCTGCGTTCTCCTCATTGATGACGATGCGGGAGGAGTAGGCGAAGTCCAGCAGCAGTTCCAGCACCTCGGGGTGCAGGTTGTCCTGGAAGTTGACCGTATCATCCCGGCTTTCCCGCAGGCCATGGCTGAACATAGCCTCGAAGTAACGGCTGGAGGCAGCCAGCACGGCACGGTGGCAGGGAAAGGCCCGGTCACCAGCCCAGAGTGTGACATCCGTGAACATGCGGTGCTTGCGCAGAGTGTTGAGGTGGGCCAGCACACAGTCAGGGTGCGAGGCCTTATGGAAGAGCGAGATGTTCATGGAACCTGTGCTACCCCGAGATTTGCGGGTCTCGTGAACACTGACCGACATGGTGCGCCAACCTGCAGGGGGATGACACCGGCGAGAGTGAATCGCCCGTGGGCCCTCTGCACGCAACCTCTTCATGCTCAACTCCAAACGCCCCATGCCCTCCCTTCCTGCCTCTGTCCAGCTCTAGGCACCCTGTCCTGCAGAGACTAGCTTTGTTCTGCCAGGACAAAGCCTGTGACACACACCTCTGGTTGCAGTAGTAGATACACACCCAACCTCACTCAGGACCTACAATAACACACACACACACACACACACACACACACACACAGGTACTGAGCTCCAGGTATTGGCATGCCTGGCAACATGGCCCTGTATAAAGATCCAAACCCCTTGACACCACTGGTTAGGAACAGGGACCCTGAAGACATCTCACCCATTACTGTGGAGCCTTGGGAAAATTAATTTACCTCAAAGCATTTTTCCTCATCGATAAAGTACCAGCAAAAGCGGCGGCACTTCCCACTGTTTCAAGGCTCCGTGAGAAGAACACTGCGCTTATAAGAGCCCAGGCATCCCCTTTACTCGGCCAGCTGCTGCTGTGGCTGAATGAAGAAACAGGCAGGCATTCTGACCTCAGGCCATAAGTAGACTCCACTTCTTTAAGTCTGAGTTTTTGTTTTTGTTTTTGTTTTTGTGGTTTAAGACAAGGTCTCTCTATGTAGCCCTGTTATGTCCTGGCTCCCTCTACAGAGCAGTTTGGCCTCAAACTCAGAGACCCGCCAGCCTCTGCCTCCCCAGTGCTAGTGTGAAAGGCATGCGCCACCACGCCCAGCAAGTCGGAGTTGTTAATGACTGTGCTATTTTTATATTAAAAACCATGCTGAAGGTTCTGGTCAGGTGTGCTGGGTGTGGTCAGTCCTGGAACTGCAGTGAAGGTGGTCAAGGCTAAGGAACTAGAGGTATTGTCCAGGCAGGGCTGCTAAGTGCCACAGGAAGTCCCAGAGGTGGAGGTCAGCGTCTAGCACACAGAACCCTCATTAAGTAGATGAACTTAACTGGCATAAAACACGAGTCCCGTGACCGCGCCTGTGCCACAGACCATTCTAGACATGAGAGGATGAGCAGACATGGGGTCTCACACAGACACTTCCACCTTCCAGGGAAAAAGCAGCCCTTTTTATACACTTAGAACACTTATATACACTCACAAGGGCCAGGGCCTTGGTATACACAGTGCTTGCCCAACTCCCACAAGACCTTGGTTTATACCACAGAAACAAGACAAGCCTTTCCCTGCAAATAAAGACTAGCCTGCTTTCCACTTCAAAATGCAAACGAAGGCTGAGGGGGGGTGACTCAGCAGTTAAAACCACTGGCTGTTCTTCCGGAGGACTCGAGTTTGATCTCCAATAGCCACATGGTAGCTCACAACCTAGTATAAAGTGCAGTCCAGGAGATCTGAAGCCCTCTTGTGCCCTGTGAGAGCAAGCCTGACACGTTCCTCCAGAGGAACTGAATTTGGTTCCCAGTATCCTTATCGGGTAGCTCCAATGTCAGGGGATCCAATGCCTCTGAGGGCCCCTGCACTCATATGCACATTTCCCTACATAGCATCCGCACACACATTTTAAAGAGGTAAGAGCTGCTTTTCTTGCTGGGCCCTGCGGCACATGCCTTTAATCCTGGCACTCAGAAGGCAGAGGCAGGAGGAACCGGACCTTTGTGAGGGAGGCCAGCCTGGTGTACACAGAAATCCAGGACAGCCAGGGCTACATAGACCCTGTATCCAAAAAAATAAAGCATAAAAACAGAATCAATTAAAATTTGGTTGATAAGAAGTGTGTACTGCCGTGGGCCATGCCAGAGGAGCAGCCAGTTTCAATTGAAGGTCCAGGTGTCAGCCCAGCAGAAGGGAATCCTCTGGTGGGCCAATCTTATTTAGGCAAGGCTACGGGACTACAGACCCCGGAATGTCTTTTGTTTCTGCTGTGTCTTTACATGTTTGCTGCGGTTCTCTTTCTCTGGTATCTAGTATGGTGTGAGTGGATGTGGGAAGATTTCTACTGCCTGTAATATAGTGTGTTTATCTCTTGGAAACATCCCATTCTACTGGGCATTTTTACCTGTGGATTGTCAAGATGACCCGTCCCTAAGCTGTACCATCTAATTTGATAATAATAATGACAGCTTATACAGAGTCTTGATGAATAAAAATAAAAACAAGGATAGGTTTCACAGCCAGGGTCTGTGAGTCTCACCTAAGGCGCCACATAGATTGTAGCTCAACTACAACTACTAACAACTGAGTCCCAATTGCCCAGCCAGTTCAAATTATTTTAACCTTAATGTTAGATGTGTTCGTTCCCAGCTCTTGGAGTGCATCACAGCTGAAACAAGCTTTGAAAATAACAAAGTTAGACTAAAATGTTTCTGTTAAATAACTTTGAGGTGAAAAACCCAAGAAGACAATCTAAAGTTTTAGAAAGGCACATAGATGAATGAGGAACTCTTTAAGGTCAGGGAACAAGAACAAAGCAGCCCAACCGTTACTGGCTGACGTACTCTCCTTGCTAGGTTTGGCTGATGACCAAAGGTGATGATTAATTCCTTATACCCATTTCTGCCCTCAATAGTGAAATACTATTAATGAATGGATATGTGTCCCAAAGACTTAAAGAACTGACTGATTCTTTTTCATATATAAAAGTTTAGGTTTGTGATTCTTTAAGATTCCTTATAAGATTNCATAGATGAATGAGGAACTCTTTAAGGTCAGGGAACAAGAACAAAGCAGCCCAACCGTTACTGGCTGACGTACTCTCCTTGCTAGGTTTGGCTGATGACCAAAGGTGATGATTAATTCCTTATACCCATTTCTGCCCTCAATAGTGAAATACTATTAATGAATGGATATGTGTCCCAAAGACTTAAAGAACTGACTGATTCTTTTTCATATATAAAAGTTTAGGTTTGTGATTCTTTAAGATTCCTTATAAGATTACCTTTCAATATAACAAAGTAATTGGGCCTTTGTTTGTAACTGCGAAATGCAGCCTGCCAGTAAAAGACCTACCAAAACCACCTTGCTTGCCACATGGTTAACCTATAACAAGTTGATTGGGTATGAATGTATGTGGGTTCTTGGGATAACTTGTTTTTCACCTGTAATACATAAAATGTTTAATCCTGGGAGGGAGATGGAAAACATGTTTTTCTTTGTAATCACTCACTTGAGAAATGGAGGGCAGCTGTTTTGACTCCTGGCTTGCCTGGAAGGTTCTGTTAGGTATAAAAGCTGTAAAACAACATGAGATTAAAAAGAGAGAACAGAGAGAAAATAAAGAAGAGAAAGAATAAAGAAGGAAGCCATCAAGAGTTCGTGAGTGCCTTTTTCCCTAGCCCCCCTCAAAGAGAAGAGAGGGGCTTCGCCAACTCTGTGGATTCCTGTCACAGCCTTGTGCTGCTGGAGGCTGCCCACCAGACAGCAGTAGTTTATATTTTCACTGCAGACACATTTTATTTTGGTTTTGTTTTCAATGTTGTTTGTTTCTAGAGAACGGGCTGGCCTTGAACTCAGAGGCCTCTGCTTGCCTCAGCTTCCCAGGTACGACACTAAAGGTCTGCAGCACCATGCTAAGTTCTCAGCACGTTTTTATGAAAAGATTTTGCTTGCTTTCGAGACAGGGTCTCACTCGGCCTCTTCTGTGGTAGCCTCCTGAGGGCTGAATCCCAGTCAAAAGCCACAACCGGCTCTTGTGGAAAACCTGAAGTGAAGTCATAGAGTTAGAGGGAGATGTGGCATCTCAGTCTGCTGCACAGCCCTGAGCTCACACCTCTTACCCCGCCTGACCCACACCTCCCCCACGGGAACAGGCTGACAAGGCTGTGGGTCTAGAATGGCCCTAGGAGCAGTGTTTGGTAATACATATATTTCTTTTTCAGGTCACCAAATGTTCCTACCTCCACTTTCTCACGAAGGGCAGGATAGCAAGCTAAAACTCACCCGAGTTCACCCCAACAGGGCAGGACAAACCTGCTTCCAGACCTGCTTAAGATGCATAGGAGGAAAGCCTAGCTTCCATCTGTTACTGAGGTCAAGACCAACTGTGCTGGGGTACCATGTGCTTGGCAAGCCCCTGACATCATTCCCCCATGTTGGTCAGTGAGGTCACAGGGGAGCCCTACACACCAGCTCCGACCCCAACCTCCCTTCCCAAAACCTGGGAAGTGAATGGAGATGGACGGCCTTGGGATGGGGGTCTCACTGTGTGGCCCAGGCTAGCCTCAAACTCACAATGCTCAGCCTCCAGGCTCTGAGATAACAGGAATGTGAAACCACACCCTCTCCCACTGCAAACCTCACTCAGCACCTGGCAAAGGTAAGCATCCTTGAGGAAGGATGGCCACATTAGCCTCCATAATTGATAGTTCCAGGCTAACTGCAAATTGAGACCAGGCAGTCTCACACATTGACGGGTGTCACCAAATGCTTTCTCCACTGCAGTGGGGAAGCCTGGAACAGTTCAGGCCATGAACCTTGCTGGGCCTTACCCAGGGCAGCAGCTCTGCCTTCTCAGGGGCCACACAGAGCAGGAGGGGAAGGGTCAAGGCCTGCGAAATCCAATGAGAATAGAGCAACCCTGCAGAGGATCCTCAGTGAATTCTGGTCAGGAGGGGGCCAACTCGTAACTGCCAAGTGGCCAAAGCCACGTTGTGCTTACCAGATTTGTAAGCAAAAGTTAAAGAAATAATAGATTTTATTATTATAGTTTTCAAATATGTCATTGTACTTTGCTCATACCTGCCCCTCCCACCATTCCTCCTGCTGTTCCCCTCTCTCCCCACAAAGTAAATCCCTTCATTTTCTGGCATACACACATCAGGTAAATCCCTGGGAGGATAATGGAACATTGTCTTTCTCCCCAGTCCCCACCCTCACTGCCCTCTCTTGCTGGGCATTTGACATAAGTTTTAATCCTGAGACCCGAGTACACCTGTTTCAGTCAGGATGGGTGAGGTTTCACTGCAGCAAACACCTCTCAAATGGCACTGTCTTGGCAGAACCACATGGCTGTGGAAAGCTTCATCTTATTGAGCTCACTTTTGGGTCACTCCCAGAGACCCAAAGAGATCTGTCACAAAGCCACCGGTCACTGTGTCAGAGGGAAAACCCATGGCAGTGGTGATCAGAGCCTGGTCTGGAAGGACACACCATTTTTTGTTCCTATCTTGGTGGTCAAAACCAGTCACACAACTTGACTGGCCAAGAGAAAGCCAGAAGGTATAACCCTGTCGTTCACCTACCATCTGTAACTCCATGACTAGACAGGACTGCTAATGGAGAGCCCTGTGTGTGCCAACTTTTCTAACCCAGCAATGCAATCGCATCTGCACAAGTTGCGAAAGCAGGCAGAGATGTTAAGAAATTCACCCAGAGGCCCACAGAGACTGGAACAGAGCCAGGTCTCTGGCTTGGGTCCCTATAACCTCCCCACATGACCCCAACACTACAAGGTAGAGAAAGACGTGGCATTAGACTCAGGTCTGACTTAACTTTCCCCTGAACCACAGGGTTGGAGAGGAAGGCCTTAGCCTGGCATGTCACCAGATTCTGATATCAGGACACGTCTCTCCACCCACAAAGCAACCTTTCTCGCCCAGGCTCTGTCTAGTTAGGACAGTTAACTTTGAAGAAAGTGTGCCCTCTGCCCCAAGACAGCCATAGCAGTAATGAATTTACTTCTGTCCTGAGCTCAGTGGCAAGTAGGAAGCTGCCTCCGGTCACTGTGCTCTGTATTTAAAATGCTGCCTGAGGGACAGGATGGGACAGTTGCCCAGAGTTTAACGCCAACCCAAGAGGACATGTGGTATTGGCCAGCTTATCACCAATATGCTTTGTGCAAAAGCTGTCAGACCCTCATGCCCAGCCACATGTCAGTTCAAGACCCTCAGTGGCCACCTCTGCCTGCCTGGTATCCTGCCTAGGCCAACATGCTCACTCGGGAGCTCCACCATAAAGGACAAAGTGACAGTAATGAGTGAGATTGACAATGACAATATCTAGAACAATATCCCTGAACCATGGAGGTGAGTGGAGAGGGAGGTGGCAGGTAGGGTAGTCCCCTATTTTGGGGCAAAGATCCATTCTTGAACAACAATAACAACAAAAATACCCCATGGAGAGATGGCTCAGTAGTTAAGAGCATTGTCTGCTCTTTCAAAGGTCCTGAGTTCAATTCCCAGCAACGACATGGTGGCTTACAACCATCTGTAATGAGGTCTGGTGCCCTCTTCTGGACTGCAGGCACACACGCAGACAGACTATTGTATACATAATAAATAAATATTTTTTTTAAAAAAATACCCCTTTCTATGTAGACACTGGTGGACCAAGGATAAAATTGTAATGGGGGGAGAACCTGGCTGCTGTTCCAGATAACCTGGGGTCAGTTCCCAGCATCCACATGGCAGCTCAGAACCACCTGTAATGATAGTTCCAGGGATCCAATGCCGCCTTCCGGTCTCCTCAGGCACCAGGCATGCAAACGGTGCAGAGACATACACAAGCCATGCAAACACACGACTTTTTAAAAATGTAATAGGGGTGAGGATGTAGGTCAGTCAGTAGAGGGCTTTCCCACACAAGACCCTGGATTTGTCCCAGCCCTTCATCAGCTGGGATGTGATAGCACACACCTATATTCTCAGCACTGGACACAGGCTGCAGCAGCAGAAGTTCAAGGTCACCTTTGGCTACATATCTAATTTGAGGCCAACCTGGGCTATGTAAGACCCTGTCTAATGCTTGTTGGTTTTCAGACAGGGTCTTAAAGGTGGCCAGTAGCTGAAGATGAAGCGTGGATTGCTGCCAAGCCTGACAGCCTGAATTCAATTCCCAGAACATATGTGCTAGAAGAAGATAATCGACTCTTGCTAGTACCCTTCAGATCTCCAGATGCCTACACACACGTGCGCACACACACACGTGCACACGCACACAAATACATAAATGCTAAAACTAAACTTAAACAGAGTTGGTAAATTCTGGAAGAAAGTTGTAAAGGGGTTTAAGAAGAGGGAGCAACAAATAAACTGCTCTTAACCACAACTAAACATTTCTAAAAGCTATAGTAGTGATGGGCGCATGGCACAGGTCAAATCCCTGGCCCCATGTGAAACATTAAACCTCAGTCTCTGTACCTACAGAATACTCTTTCATACTGTTTTTACCTCCACTTCACACATGGGACACTTTCCTAATTGCTCTCATACAGCCTGACGGGTTCGTACTTTTAATTTTTACCCCGAACCCAAATAGCACTGCTTGGCTGAATTACTGCTTTCTCCTGAAACAAATCCTTGAGAGAAGAACAACAGCTGTGTCGCAAGTTGTGTTTGCCAGGTGACCACTCAAGCCCTGACCTGCTGCCCCCACAGAGAGGCTTCTTGCAGCCACAAGAGCGAGCACAGACCCAAGCCCGTCAGGCCAGGCAGCAGGTGTCATTCAGCTGCCACTGCCACCACCTGCTCCCCCTCCACTGTCTCGGGCCCAGATCTCCAGGCCCAGCTGGAGCTCCAGACGGGTGCATGGCCAGTGGAAAGAACACCATTACTCTAGCCACAGAGCGAGCGGCCTGAGCACTCAGGTTCTCCCATCTGGAGAAATCACTTCCTCCCTCTCACTCAGCCAGAGCAAGCCAGAGACAGAACAGGGCAGCCCCTACTCAGCACACCAGGGCCTGTAGAGGGATGTGGGGCTCCCAGGTACCTGGGTACTCGGGAGAGACTGCCTCTCCAGCACTCTGGCCTCACAGATGGAGCCATTAAGAACACAGTGACCTAGATACCGATTTCTATGAGCCTCCCAGAGTGAGGAACACACAGGAGAACAGAGAAAACAAATGAGATTAAAAGTAGCAGCCATGTCCCAGGAGGGAACCGCCTTCTGTCTCCAGAAAGCCCTGCTTCCCACAATCCCTGTCTTCCATGAAGATCATGTTCCCAGTCCCGAAACCACACACTCCAAGGCCAGCTCACTCCTTTTCTCTTAATTAAAAATTTATATTTATTTATATCTTTGGGGTCAGGAGCACATGTGCCATGGTTTGAATGTGGAAACCAGAGAAAACTTTCAGGCACTGGTGTCTCCTGTCACCATGTGGGTCCCAAGGATCGAATTCAGGTCTTCAGGCTTGGTGGCAGACACCATTACCCACTGAGCCCTCTCATAGCCCCCGCCCCAAGCTCATCTAAAGGAGCACAAGGAAGGCAGCAGCCACCACCAACTCTCGGGAGAACAATCAGGCAGCATCTTTCAAAGTGAGATTAGGTGCCCTTTGCCCCAGCATTTCCACTCATGGTGATCTTCCTTCAGTTTCCTTGGACACGGGCATCCATAGTGGCCGGGCTATGAAAGGCCAGGAGAGCCTCAGTGCTCAAGAATGAGTGGTCTGATAGCTGCCTTTTGATAGGCCTGTGGAGTAAAGTGCTACACATCTTCACACGGGTGCGCACATACACACACACACACACACACACACACACACACGAGTCACACAGGCACAGCTGCTTCCCATAAAATATTCTGAAAAAAAATAATTATTTCCAGAACACTGGCTGACTTCTACCTGCTGTAGCCTTCAATCTGCTAAGATCTGTGGTTCTGATTACAGTACCTGAGGTACCTGAAGAAAAGCCAGTCTCACCCAGATAAAACCTTTTCAGATAAGCAGGGCTTCTCTTCTCTGACCAGCGGCAGTTCCTCTGTGGGTCACTGAAGTGTGGAATCTGACCCGTATCAATGAACTGTTGTACTCTGCCACATTCCCAACCTGCACCTTGAATGGATCATTTACCCGAGCACAGTTTGTAACCTGGTGCGTGGGTCACATGAAAATACTGGCACGCTGAGTTATGCACTCAGGAGAAAATGAACAAGGCAGACGATGTCTCAGCACTACTGTGAAAACCTCTTTGGGTCTGGAAGCCCTCAAAAGAGCTTCAGTTGACACTGGCTTGTAAAACTCCTCCACATTAACCACACTTTCCCTGGAACCTACAGAAACTCCCTGCAGGAAGTGTTGAAGGGCAATAGCTAACATGAACACACCCAGACTTGGCCAGAGTCAGTATTCATGTAGATGAGCTGGGGACCGACCGCCCACATCCCAAGCACTGGACTGTGAAACTCATGACCAGACTCACATTCTCTTTTCCCTATTCCCCAGCCTGCAGCACCATTCAGTCACTGGGCTGCAGGTCGCGTGCCCTCCAACCCCCACCAAGGCCCTTTGCCCTCTGTCATTGTCAGAAGTGTCTCTCACCACAGCGTCAGCTCCTTCTCCTCCCAAATGACAGGCCTCCCTCAGCAAAGTACAGGGGCAGTGCTTGGACATCACAGCTGATAGTCCCTGGTCTCTTGAAATTACATACATCTGCATATTTATAGCAAATACACGGAAGCCCATAAACAGCCACTCACTCACAGACGCTTCTGCATGTCCAACCTCCCCTGCTCAGAAGCCTTCAGGGAACTTGGATGTTCAAGCCTCGTTCAACCTGTTCCCTCCTCTCCATAGCCACAGCCTACCCCAGTTTCTTCCCCTCCCACCCTTCCAGCTCCAGTTTCCCCCACAATCCCTCTGCCCCACAACCCCACGTTCTTAGGTTGCTCAGCACACCTTATACATAGCACATGCTAAGAAATTCAATTCAACAAGTATTTCCCGGCACTTAGTGTACACTACACCCACACCAGAGGGATGTCTGTCCTGTCTCTCATAAGAATAACACCCTTTGTTCTGCTGTAGCCCTGTGACCTCCTGATGGCTGGCTCGTTCTACTTCAGACTACTCTGCTTATCTGTGTCTGCTGCTCCAAGGGCCGATTCTGCATCCCCTCTGTCTGTGCTGGATGCTCCATAGCTCCATGTCATGGGAGGGGACTGAAGTGCTATGCCCTGGAGTGAGAATGGCAATGTCCAGAGGGCTATTATAAACTTGCACAACTGTGACAGTCATGTTTCTTGAGGTGTAGCCTGTGTGTTTCATGTTTGAACTTTTCAGAAGGCTTTCTTTTTACGGGTGTGAGTGTTCTGACTGAATGCGAATAGCCCACCTGCTTGTCTGGTGCCTCGGAGGCCAGAAGCCAGCACCAGATTCCCTGGAATGGGGGGTTACAGATGGTTATGGGCAGCCACGTGGGTGCTGGCAAATGAACCCAGGTCATCTGCAGGAGCAGCAAATGCTCTTACCCACCGAGCCATCTCTCCTGCCCATGTTTAACCATTTAAGCCAGGTGGCTCATGGATCCAGTACCAAGAACAGACAGAATCACTTTGAGCTCCAAGCTAGCCTGGACTATATAGTAAGTTTGAGCAGAGCCTGGGCTAATTAAATAGAGAGAGTCTTCATCTATAAAAACAAAAGTCATTTTGAGTTGTAACTAGGGGAGCACCCCCCCCCAGTGCTGCTCTGGATGGTGGTCCATAAACCACACAAGCCCAGCTGGGGAGGCCAACCTCGAGCAGCAGGGCAGGGAAGCTGGGTAAAGAGCGTCCCTGCTCCAGATCCCTGGCTGCCGGAAGTCTCTGGTTTTCTCTTCTGGTGGTGAAATCAATGTTCCACTTGGGGGTAATTAAACAAGAGCACGTGAACCAGTCGAGTCTGCTAGAGCCACCACCCTGCCACCATCCTCCTCCACGCATCTTCAGCACCAGCTCTGGGCAGGCAGGAGTCCCAAGAAAGAGCCCCCGATCCCGCCAGTGGTCCTTTCCTGTTAAAAGGTTACTCTACACGGCAAGGGGGTTACAGGTATAACGGTGGATTGCCCTGGGCTGAGGAGATGGCTCGGCTGGAAATGTGCTTGCCATGGAAGCTGAGGACCTGAGTTCCACCCCAAGATCCACATAAAAAGTCAGGTGTGGGAGGACACACAATTCGGCACTGGTTAGGCAAGCCCTTGGGGTTCAACCTAGCCTACTAGGTAAGCTCCAGACCACCGTGGGACCCTATTTTTTAAAAAAGCCAAGATAGACAGTGTCAGGAATGACATCCCAGGTTGACCTCTCACCTCATAGGAACCCACATGTGCACATGTACACACACGTGCATTATCTAGGTGGACTTTACCTCCATGAACCCTCCCTTTAAAACAGCATTCTAGGCTGAGGAGATGGCTCAATCGGTGAAGTCCTTGCTCAAGTATAGGGACTTGAGTTTGATCCCCGAATCTCATAAATTAGGCACGGTAAGAGACCAGCTGTGTGGTGGTAGTGGGCCTTCCTGTAATCCCAAAACTCAGGAGGCAGAGCAGGAAGACTGCCAATCTGAAATCAGCCTGGGCCACCACACCTGTCTTTGGAATTTTCCATGTGATTGTTTGTTAACAATTTATTTATTATGTATACACACAACAGAAGAGGCACCCGATCTCATTATAGATGGTTGTGAACCACTATGTGGTTGTTGGGAATTAAACTCAGGACCTCTGACGAGCACTCAGTGTCTTAACCCCTGAGCCATCTCTCCAGCCCTTCCATTTGATATTTTCAAAGCAGCTGACCACGGAAAACTGAATCTACACAAAGTCAAGCTGAGGACAAGAGAGGCTACCCCGTGAGCCCCAGTGGCCTCCAGACTGAAAGTTTGAAACGCAGATCAGGTTATTTATCCAAAGGTTAAGGTGTTCGGGTCTGGGTGTGAAGCTCAGAACAGGGCTTCTTCATCTCTGTCCCTGGTACTTAGCAGAGGAGGTGGCATCAAGTGGGGGTCTCAGCAATTTTAATAAAGCCCCAGTTTCTGTTCCCAGGCTCCCCCACAGTTGCATGACCAACCAGCTGTGTTTGGGTGCAAATATCTCGGTGAACTCTGGAAAGCTCTCTTTCATACTTCAAAGAATAACACCGAGCTGGGAAACAGCTCAGTCGGTAGTGTTTGCCTAACATGCAGAGAACTCGGGGTTTGATCCCCAACACCATATAAACGGGGGACGGTGTCACACGCCTGTAATCCCAGCATGCAGGAGTGAAGGCAGAAGAATCAGATGTTTAAGGTCATTGTTGTCTGCAGAATTTGTTAGTTTTGAGTCCAGCCTGAGTTGCTAAGACCCAGTCTACAAAAAGAAAGTTGTAGACGCAGAAGCAGTTGCACAAGTGCTCTGTGACCGGGTAGGTGTGTCCAAGCAGACATGCCTTGCTTTACACATCAAGTGAGCAGTATGCCCCTGCCTCAGTCTCACCAGCCAGATAAACCCAGACATTGTGCTTGTAATTATATCTTTTGATACAAAGTTCTAGTTGGGCTGATAAAAATAGCAACTGCAGCTTCCTGCAACAGATACCCCAGTGTGGGTGCTGGTGCCTGAGAGGAAGTCTGGCAACCCAGACTACCACTTGGTGCCAAACCTGCCCACAAAGCTTGGGATGACAGAAGGCTAGGGTTCGCTCAAAAGCTCCTTGGAGTGCCTCGCGCCCTCGCCCCTTTTCCAAACACCCAGGACTCAGACTGGAAAAAGGAGTGTTACTGCAGATACATCATCCCGCCTCCCCTCATGAGCTATACAAAGACACTTCGGGAGGCCTCCCAGGAGCACTTTGGGAGCACGGTCCCTTCTGTTGCCTACATGACCATAGCCCATCCTCTCTAATGTCTGTTCCTATTAGGTCAGGTTGGCCGTCCTATTAGGTACCCACTCTGAGGCAGAGTTCTAAGGTTCCTGGGCATCAGTCACACAACCGGACTGGGTGCTGCTTCTGAAGGGAAGGAACAAGGACTCAAGGGAAGGACAGGGGAGTCCTGCCATTTAAATACCCCAGCGCTCAGTCCCAGCAAGGATGCACTCCACCAGGCACCCAGGCCAGTCTGGCCATCCTGACTGCTCAGTCGCAAAGTCTATTAGGAGACCGTGTGCACAGCCTGGCTTTCTTTCCACAGTCCCCAAGATCTACCTCTCCTCCTCCAGCCTGTAGACTCTTTCTGTCTCACAGTCAAGTACGAGTGCCCATTCAGCACATCCCTGGCTTCTAATAAAGCGCCCTGCCACTGGAAAACACACAGGGATCTCATGGGAACACACAACACACACTCAGTCGACAGACGCCCCTTCCAGACCCTTCCATTTAAAGGAGAGCTGACCCTGCCCTGTTACCTCAAGTGTTCTACCACGGCAGGTGGAGCAGACCCCTGGGAAGCTCTGGAAAAGACAGCCAACTTTCTCTGGGGTCGGGTCAGGCTCTACGCATATATCAAAAGCCACCTACACATCACCTCCACAAAGCCACCTGCCTGCCTGCCACTAAGATGTTGCTTAGGAGCGTCCCCACTCATTCAAATGCTCCAGCCTTCAGACACTAGGCTCCCAAAGGAGAAAGCACACCTCCTGATGTCCCAGAGCTTCTGAGCCCCAAAGGAACTTTCGGGAATGCTTTCCCAGGAGAGCACACAGCAGCAAGCAGGGGGCAGGGCTGGGCAGGGACTAAAAAGCCTCATTTCACAGATGAGCACACACAGCCCAGGGCTTCACTCATCCCCAGCTGAGGCGAGGAGACCAATAGGAGGCGGAACCTTGATCATCTGGAAAAGCCGAGTCAAAGGACAATGCCTGAACAAACCTGCTTAGCTGGCAGTATTATGTTTTTAAAGGAATGATATCGGCCCCATCGTATCAGCTAAGCAGCAAAATGTACATAATACTAAGCATGGAAGAAAAATGGAGAGATGGGCACTTGGCGGAAAAAAAAACATAGTGGTGAAAGGCCCATGACTTTAATAAAATTTAAAACTGGCACACCTGCCTCATGCAAACAGGCTTCCAAGGATTCACTGGAGGTATGGGGGAAATAAGGACCAACCCAAAGTCTCTCATTAGAGGGCAACATGAAGGCTGGCAGTCTGGCCACAAGATGGCTGGACTGCTATGCCGACATTAAAAGGGAAAGAGCTCCCCTCTATACAGTGACAGAGACTAAAGAGTCCTGAACAGGACAGAATATAGAAAATCAGACCTCATTCACAATCTCTACCTGTGGAACACACCGAGGAAGGGGCAGACTTTCACACCATATTGTTTCTCTATTGCCCTTGTATAAAAGGGATCTGTCAATATATTTAAATTAATAATTTAAAATCACAAAGTTGTCCTTGGTCTCCTTAGAAGAGACATTCTGTGGAAGCCTGGCCCTGTGCCTTGTGCCCATGCCATGGGGCCCATGCATCCCAGCCTCTGAACCCCACACTGCCTGCCTAACACACCTCTCTGCCTCACATGTCACCACCACGGGGACATTCCCCAGCCCCTTTGTCCTGTTCCCCTTCCTCACACCTCCCAGTCTACTCTCCCAACAGCCCTTTGTGGGGCGGCTGCATTTACTGGCTCTGTCGGAGGTCAGCCTCCTCCACACGAACGGGAGCTTCAGGAGAATGGGGCTCACCCTGTTCTCGGCTGAACCCCAGAACCAGGCAGAGGGTAGAGCCAACTGAACACATCAGGAACAAAGAGACTGGCAATGTCCACTTCTCGCCCCTCCTGAGTGGAAACAGCATGCAACCTGTACCCTGGCTGAGCTGACCACTGACCACCCACCCTGTACGCCAGAAGCTGAGGCCCAGTGTGAATCCTGAGCCCAGCCTTCCTCCCGTGTCACCTACAAGGCAAGCCACCAGGAACAGGGCACCATACCTCCTCCTTCAGATCCCCAAGATGTAAACTCACACGCAGACACCTGCAGATAAAGGGACCCACTGCCAGACTCTCAGACCCAGAGGAACTTAAGCTCTGGACTCTGGGTGCTGCTGCCTTGCTCTCTAGAAAAGCGCTCACTGCCTGCCCACCTCACTCCTTCCTGCCCAAACAAACTGACCCTGCTATGCAAACCTGGCAAGCAGCTCATCTCGGGTCTTGAACAAGGAAAGGATCTCTTTATCTTAATTAGGAAATTAATTCCACTTGGCCTACATTGATCTTTGCTCAGCCCGTCTTGGCGAGCCCAGCAGGGACAGACAGAGAGAGCTGGGCTTGGTTTCACTCCTGCCCTGCAGTCCACTCCTGCCCGCGTGGTTGACAGGAAAGCAGCCACCTGGCAGAGGTGGGTGGGGTGACAGCCAGGGGAATGTGGTCCTCAGGCGGGCTGCAGCAGCCACAGCTCTCCCATGGCCCTACTCAGTGGGAGGAGCCATCCAACTGGTCCTGCAGGCACAGCCTTGCCAAAGCCTGGCACTCAGCCTCCTCCTGCTGCCCACCCCACCTCCCAGCTCCCCATAATCCCTTCTTCTCTGGGCCCTTTGTCTGTCTCTCCACCTTGGCTCTGTGCCCAGGGGACATCCCATAAGCTAGCCCATTCCTTAGAGGGAGGGGATCACACAGTTACTCCCACACTTGATGTCCACTCCTCTGCCCAGGACAAGTAAGAGACACTTTCCTTTAGTCCCTATCTGCTCCTCCTGGGCCCAGACGGCTGCTTCCCTAACCCAGTTTCCTAGGCACAGGGCAGTCCTCAGCTGAGGAACCACAGGGGACTGAGGGAGGCTGGAGGGGACAAGAGCCTTTGGAGCTCCCAGAAGGGCCTGACTCAGCTCCACTCGGATAAGGAGCTGGGAGCTTGTGTTTGCAGACCTTACCTACATGGGGAAGAATGAGGGTCCGGACAGGAATGACTCATCTGATGCCCACAGCGCCCTGCAGAGCCGGAGCCAGAGCCCACGGGGCTCCTGACTCTCACCTTGTCTCAGACGCTGCCCAGCACAGGCTGACTCTCAGATTCTCCCTGCACACAGGGTTGACATGCAAGCCTTCTAACGGCTTAGCATTAGAGCCTGCAAGACCCTGGGCCCTTCCAGTGAGACTGTGAACGGGACACTGGAAAGCATCTATTTCCTAGAAGAGCCACCTGAACCCAGAGCTAACCCTAACCCCTAACCCTAACCAGTGCCAAGGGGACCTGCTTACAGTCACCAGGCAGAACTCAGTGTCCTTCCTACAACATCTTCAGGTCTAAGGGACCCTACTGTGGGCTGAAGAGGTGGAGGCGGCCTAGGGCCTTGGTTGAGCTGAAACAGAATAAGCCTCCAGACGCTACAGAACTTGGGGGCACACCGCTGTGGGAGAAAATGCCTAGGGGAAAAATATGAATTCATGGAAAGCACAGTGCAATTTCTCAGTTAACTTAATATTTTACAATCTCTCAGTTAACCTATCTGACACAGGGTCTCACTGTGTAGCCCTAGCTGAACTCTGCCTGGGACTAAAGGTGTGCTGGGATTAAAGGTGTGGTACACAGACCGCACATGGCTCTAACCTCTAACCTGAATTTCTTTTGTCTTTTTTGTTTTCTTTTGGGTTTTTCAAGACAGGGTTTGTAGCTTTGGAGACTGTCCTGGAACTGGAACTTGCTCTGTAGACCAGGCTTTCCTCGAACTCTCAAGAGATCCGCCTGCCTATCCCTCCCGACTAGCCTAACTTGAATTCCTAATACCACAAAGCTGCTACTAAATAAATAAATAGGATCTCACTAGTATCTGTGGCTGTTCTGGAACTTACTATGTAGACCAAGATGTCCTGGAACTCAAGAGAACTGCTGCCCCTACCCCACCCCCAGTGGCATTTTAGACTTCTGAGATTAAAGGTGTACCCTACCACCTTTTTGAGACAGGGCCTCATGTAGCCCAGGCTTACCGTCCTGGTCCTCCTGCCTCTACTTCCTAAGAGCTGGAGAACAGGTGTGTGCCACCATGTCTTCTCTGACCCCAGCCTTTCTGCATGCTAGCTAAGCAAGCTCGCTACCAAAAAGCAAGTCTCAGCCCAAGGAATCTCTGCCCAAGGAATAGCCGCTTTAAAGAACAGGACACAACTGCTTACCTTTTGTCATCCTAAGAGACACCAAAACAGGGCGGGGGGAGAAAAGCGTTAAGAGCAAGAGAAAGAAGGGAGAGGGCAAGGTTGGCACCTTGGCTGTGGACTCCATGCAGGCCGACCACAGAACAAGCTTCCCCTCCATGCTATGTCAGGAGGACGGAGCAAAGGGAAAGGGAGCTGGGCATGAACAGTCTGCTAGACGCCGGACACCACTCCAGGGGACGCTCTAAGTGCGTGGTCTCACCTCACACCCTCAAGACAGCCTTACTCCCAAGCAGCATTGGAAGTCCAGTCCTTCCGCTGACCCTGTGCTGACGGGATTTAACGGGAGAGCCCTCCCAACCGCCAAGTCCCTTTCTGTCCCTCTCATTCCTTCATTGTCTGCCCTCATGTGCTAAGAGTCCAGAGAGACCTGGCAAGGCTGGCAGGTGTCAGCTTTAGATGCCTTTAGAAGTGGCACCAGCAGAGGGTTGCTCAGGACACTTGCTACTAAGGGAATATGGCCTGCATTGGAAGCCAGACAGAAACAGTCCTGCAGGGATACCCTTAGAGTAAGCTGGGAATGCTTAACTTTGGCCTCTTCCTGGCCCTCTGCACAAGGGTCCAAGTGTTTCCTGGCCTTGAAAAGGATTCCCTTGCATGGATCAGCTGAGGCAATTCAATTATGAAATTTACCACATTAGATGAAAACCAGTGTCTCAATCAGCCAATTCATTTGTGGCCACTACTGCTTGCTGGTGCCAAGTCTGCATAAAGGGGAGGGAGTCAAGCCCCTGCTGAGGACAAACCCACACTGCCTGCTAGTAAAGGATTTAGGGCGCAAGCAGTGAGCTAGTTAGCAGGGTAAGTCTTCCCAGGAACACACACACACACACACACACACACACACACACACACCACAAGCTGCCTGGGAAGCCAGGTCCTCCAAACATCCTGGAAGGCTGCCCATATTGATCACACTATCACAGCCAAGAATAAACCTTTCGGTCACCTCCCATCTGCCTTTTCCGTGACCTCACCTGTGCCTAAAGTGGGCATCCTAGATCTGGCTGTGACAAGGGAATTGGGGCTGCAGCCCAGTATATGGAATATGGGTTGTGGAAGGCCTTAGCTAGCTTTTCTCTCCTTTCTCCAGGAAGCCTTCACTTCTTCACTCCAGCTCCCTGGGAACCTGCTCCCTGGGGCTCGCTGCAAACTGTGAGGTGACAAGGCCCCCCGATCTACATGCCAGCACCCCTTCCCTCTAAAAGCAGGGTCTAAGTCTGCTCAAATGACAAATCAAACAAATGAACCTCTAAAAGCGCCCCTTCATCACACGTTCACTGCTCCAGGCCATCCTCAGCCGGTCACTGCACACCACAGGCAGGGCCATTTCTCTCTTTTTCTTCCAACTCTTCTCTCCCCACACTGGTGCCCACAGGCTTAAGATGCCATCAGCAGGAATTGAGCCACTGTGGAAAAGGCTACTGGCCCACAGCTCCTTGGCTGCACAGCACAGGGAAGCCAGCTGCAGCCGGAGGCCCAGGACAAAGGTCTCTTCCATCTTCCCCTGCTTCCTTTGCAGCAATCTCCCGGGACTCACTTGCTGATAAAAGACTCAAAACTGAAATACCAATAATTATACGTCCAGGAACCAAACTGACTTTGCCAGTCTCCAAAGGCAAAGCCTATGAACTCAAGAACCCCTGTCTTAAAGGGATTAAATCTACTGTAGGATAAGAGTACCCTGGGTCCTCCCTCCTGTCCCCAGACACAAGCCTACAGCAACACCCATAAAAAGTCCTCAGCATAACTGTGTCGCCTATAAGAGGAGAGGCCCAGCATCCTGGAGGGTCAGGTCCCAAGTTTCTCCTCCTCCCTGTCCTACTCCAGGCCAGGGTGAAACCAAATGGCCCATGCAAATGGCATATCTTGTCCTGCCTCAGCAGTGAGTCTTAGCCAAAGCAACTTGGACTCAGCAGGACTCCCCAATATACAGATGAACTGGGAGGAGCCTAGAATTGCCAGCCTCCCCCCAACTACCTGTGGCCAAGTTTCTAGGAATTCTTGGAATGAGCATGGTGGCACTTGCTTATAACCCAAGCACTCAGAGGCTGGAATGGGAGGATCCCAAGTTCAAGGCTGGCCTGACTACTCAACAAGACTAAAAAGAAAAAAATTCTTTTAGACTACCAGAATGTACTTTAGGGTCCTTGAAACCCAAAGGAGTCCGGTGCCCCAGAGGCACAATTCCACAATAGGAAAGAGAAGCTTCAGATACAACAAAGAAGAATGGTCAAGTGGGGGCCTTGCAGATCCCAGCGGAGTTCTCGATCCTGGACAACGCATGGGAGGAGGGACGAGCAACTGGGGAGGAGAAAGATTTGTTATAGTCCCATAGGGGGGCCACCACCTGGGTGGGTAGGTGGGTGTGCTCCAGGAGTGTCACCACTTCTCCTTCGACAGACAACTTCCCACACGGCCAGCTCTGGCTGACTTCTCTTCCCTGGTTTAACCCCTCGGCCCTCGCTAGGAACGCGGACCTGGGCTAGGCGCGGGTGCAAAGCTGCGCTGTTCGCATCCTCGAAGACAAGCAGCTTCCTCTTTCTAGGATCAATAGTAATTTTTTAAAAAGGAGTCAGCGGACACAATGAATCAACCACTCCCGGGGGAGGAGGGTAGCAGCTCCCGAGCGTAACATCCGTTTTCCAAACAATTCATTGCCTCCGCGGGAGCTCTGAGCAAAGCAATCCGGGCCCCCCCCCGAGCCCGACCGAGGGGCGATCCCGGGTCAGCGCCCACTTCCCAGACCCAGGGAACCCAGCCCTACCGGGCGCTCCTCCCGCAGGGTCGCTGTCCCGGTGACAAGTCCCGACGACGACGCCCCCTGTCGGTCCGGTCCCCACCTGGTACTCACCTTATGGCCCCACAGGCTCCACAGACCCCGCAGTCCCCGCCGCCGCCGCCCCCGGCCGGCTCACCAGTCCCCGCCGCGCTCCCCCTAGCAGACCCGCACCGGCGCCGCCAACAAACTAGTTTCTCCGACCTTCCCGCCCCGCCTCCCGGCCCGAAGCGCAGCAGCCAATCATAGGCCACGCCTCTGTGACCGATGGGCCAACTAACCAGTAGCAAGGCCGCATGGAGAGAAAGGGGTGGTCGTCCCGGCCGCCGGTACCGCGGGAGGCGGGGCGGGGAGAGGAAAGCGACTGCCACCAGATTCTTAAAGCGACAGGCTATTGCCTTCCGCCCTGGTGGCCAGAGTTGAAGAAAGAAGAAGCGCGACCTGCTCTTGAGCTTTCCTAAGAGGCTTTGTAGATTGCCACATGCCCCATTCTGTTCCCGAATCACAGACTCTTTTTACAGAATTGCGACCTAACCTTCCCTATGTTAAGAGAATCATTATTTGTCCCCAGCTAGTTTCAGTATTGGGGCGTTTCCACGGCCACAAATCCCTGTCTATACTTGGAATCCATATATTTCAGGGGAGAAGACATACTTCAGCTGTACTGTCAAAATGGCGGTTATTTTTTTTAAACTTTTTAAAAAATAGTCTTCAAATATTCTTTATTAGAATTCTCTAGAGAAACAAAACTTATAGACAAAATCTAAGTCTGCATGTATATATACATAGACACACGTAGATGGAATTTATTAGACTGACTTACAGGCTGTGGTCTGGGTAGTCCAAAAATGACTGTCAACAGACAGAAAGTCCAACAATCCAATGTTGTCAGTCTGTGAGGGTGGCTGTCTCGGCTGGTCTTCAGTATTACTTAGAATCCAGAAGCTGACTCTGATACCAGTGAAAGAATGAATGTGCCCCTGAGAGAAAGGGCAAGAGGCAAAAAGAGCAGAAGCTACATTCTCCCGGGTCCTTTCTATAGGCTGCCACCAGAAGATGCAGCCCAGACTGATGGTAGATCTTCCCACCTCAAAAGATCTGGATTTAGGGTATTTCTTCCTACCTCAAATGACCCAACCAAGAAAAATCCCTCATAGGTGTGCCCAGCTGCTTGAGTTTTTAACTAATTCCAGATATAATCAATTTGAAAATTAAGAATAGCTACCATGCCAGGAGACAGAGGCAGGAGTTTGAGGCCAGCCTGGTCTACAAAGCAAGTTTTAGGACAGCCAGGACTGTTACATATAGAAACCCTGTCTCGAAAAACCAAAAGAAAAAAAAAGATTACACATCAGACTACACCAATACCACCAATAATTCATTCAAGAAGAATTACTAGTCCAGGCAGTGGTGATGCACTCCTTTAATGCCAGGACTGTGAAAGTAGAGGCAGATGGAGCTGTAAGTTTAAGGCTAGCCTGGTCTACAGAGTGAGTTCCAGGACAGCCAGAGCTACAGAGAAACCCTGTCTCGAAAAACAAACTAACAACAAAAAAGAATTACTAGACATCTTTACCATATAACAGAGGGATGTTGTGTGTATATGCTATAATTCTGAGACCTTGTAATCTAAGTTTGTCATTTATTTTACCACATCAGCTTGCTATGTGTCTGGTCTCCTTGCCTGTAAAGTGGCAGGCATGAACTTCCGCTAAAATAGCTCCAGGATTTAAGAACCAAATAAGCATCTCTTGAGTTGGGCAGTGGTGGCACACATCTGTAACCCCAGAACTTGGGAGGCAGAGGCAGGTGGAGTTCGGGGCCTGTCTGGGCTACAAAGCAAGTTCCAGGGCAGCCAGGACAGTTTCAAAGAGAAAACCAGTTTTTGTAGACCAGATTAGCTTTGAACTCACAGAGATCTGTGTGCTGCTATCTCCTGAGTGCTGGAAGGCCTGAAACACCACACCTGGAAGACATAATATAATATTTAATTACTGTCGACAAAAGAAAACAAATCTTAAAATGAATGATCTTAAGAAAACACACAAGCTGGGAATGGTGGCACATACCTGTAATCCCAGCAATCAGACATCAGAGGCAGGAAGATCAGGAGTTCAATGCAGTGTCCACCCATAACAACTGTGAGGCCAGTCTGGGATAGATGGGGCTGTGTTTCAGAACACACACACACACACACAGAGTCTCAGAATGTAATTCAAGCCAATGTATTATTAAATGTCATAAAATGGGCACATTATGTGGATACTTACAATGAGATCGGTTAGGTCACGATAAAGTTTAGTGTGTTACAGCAGGGAAAGACAGATGCAGTATAAAATTTACTATGTTCTTCAAGATATTTGGGGGGCATTGACTGTTCCCAAGACAAATGACAAGTGTTTGGAGTGCTGGATATGCTAATCACCCAGTTTGATCCTCTCACATCCTACACGGTACCAAAAGTCCCACATGGTAGCCCATAGATTTACTGTTATCTGTCAGCTTCACAAGTCCCCAAATTCCAGCCAGCTACTGATCAAATCAACAGGCCAAGCAGGCCTCTCCCTCATGAGATAGTGTTTGCTGAATACCTAAAAGAAGATTGATTGGGGGCACCAGTTGGCTCACGCCCTGACCTGTCCCCCTCTCCTGAGAAGACCAGATTGCCAGGAAGCTACACACAGCTCGGCAGGCAGAGTCTCTATGCCTCCTTCTTCCACTGTTTGGTACTTAGTTTGAACCCAGGTCCTCAAGTCACTGAGCTACATCCCCAGCCCATCCGAGGTAATGTTTCACTGCCCATCCTCCAAGATTGGCAGGATATCTCTGAATTGTTCCAGACCTACACTGGAAGTTTGGGGGAGCATTGGGTTTGTCTCTTTTATTTTTACACAAGAAATGACAGAGCTTGTGAGTTGAAGTTCTTTGTGACATCATTTATATGAGATAATATCACAGATAATGAATAATCAG
>LOJH01022448.1:0-19897 GCA_001685095.1 Ellobius talpinus
AAAGCCAAATCCGATCCTGATACTGCTTTTAGTGTAAACATAGGATAAACTGAACAACCATACAAGGACATTCTCATGAAGGACACACTCTCCATATATCATGGTCCTGTTAGTAGCTGGTCACCAGGTATAAATGGGATTTGGACGAGCATCTCACTGTTAGTACAAAGGTCAGATTATTAACATGGCCACTTTCCAGAGCCCTGACAGCCTGATCTCTTGCTGCTCCCTCACCTGTTTCCTGGCATCCAGCCACACTGAACTCTGAGAACATAACTTGTGTTTACTCATGCTGACCATCAGCCAGGTTCCTCCTCATACTACAAGCTCTTCCCTCCTTCATTGTCGTCAATGATATGAGTCTGTTCTCCATCCACAGCCTCTCTAGCTGTACACAGTAGAGCTAGCTTCTCTCTTGACTATGACCATATAAGAAGGTAGTTGGTGCTGGCATAGCTTTAGTAACTTTAGTAATTGGCTGTGTTTGTTTCTGTATTCTGTATTCCGTGGTGTTTATCCTATGACTGAGCACTGACTCTGTCCCCATCTCATGTGTACATTCACCACATTTTCTTGCAAATAAATGCAGAAGAGCTTACATTCTGGAGAAAAAAACAGAAAGGGAAAGATGGTGATCAGGCCATGATTCTTTCTAATAAACATGGTTATATTTTCTCAGCATAAAATTTCAACTTTTTCTCTTGTGCTTCAGAGTTCTTTCTACTGTGCTACTCAGCTTTAGTGGCATCACAGGGTGCCAGACATTGGGTGGGATTCGGAATCTGAATCTGGTCTTAGTCCTCACTGACTGAATTTGAACAACTCACACAACCCTTGTAAGATGTGGCCTCTGTACTTAAACAGAAACATCTCCCTAATTGTTTTCTTTTGGAGAGTGTGTGACCTACACATATAAGAAGCTGAAAGCGGTTTATAAGAACATGTGTCAGTTTTATTATGGTTGTTTTATATGATGATTTTGAAGATATTTTTCATGAACTATTTCTATTTCAGAGATGATACAAACTATTTTGGAGGATTAAATCCCATGCAAATGTATATTTGATTCTTTGTTTCCTTTCTTTATAAAATATAAATGAATCCAGGTGGTGGTGGCTCATGCCTTTAATTCTAGCACTCTGGAGGCAGAGACAGGAAAATATCTATGAGTTCAAGGCCAGCCTGGTGTACTGAGCTACTTCCAGTACATTCAGGGTTACACAGAGAAACCCTGTCTCAAAAAATCAAAATAATAATAATAAAATAATAATAATAATGCTAATGTATAAGACTATTCTCTGACCCTTACAATATTCTGAAGAAAGGGTAAAGAGTTTCACCACCCTCTGTTTGTGTCTAGGCCATCCAACTCCTCAAGCATCATCATGTCTCCATTGCTTCCAATACATATGCAACAAAAGTAGTGTTTGGGATTCCATTCCCACTCCCTTCTCCCTTCCTTTGTAGTCTTTCCTTTTCTTTCCCTGACAGGTGCTAGTTGTGTGCCTGTTGACTCAGGATAGCACAGAGCAGGGTGGGAAAGACCAAGTACATGCACGGTTCTGGCCTTTAATTTCAAAAGAGGACTCCTGAACACAGGGCAGGAAAGCAGGGAGGAGGTGAACGCTATACCACACTCAAAGGGGATTTCCTTCCTGGTGAAATGAGATGAAGTGGAATAACCCACGTTAGATCAGTTGTATGGAATGTCTGAAAATTCTGCTTTTCTAGCCAGTTAAGAAGCTGTATATGGTCTGCATAAAAGTAATAAATAACATCTAACATCCTCACCACCAAATAAAGCAGTGCTACGAAGTAAAAGAAATCACATATACAACTCACACACGTGCACACGGTGGATACTAACTACTCAGAAAATGCCCAGTATCTACCAAACCACATTGACGTTTTGACTCAACCCATCAAACTAATTCCATTCTGGACCAAATACTGTGTTATATTTTCTACATTCTTGGTCCTGGACTTCAGTGTGGTACTACAGAGAGAAATTCAAAAAGAAAAAAAAAGGACAAATCCAATCCAAGACCACTGTAGAGACTGCTTCATCCTCCAGCTGTTCTTCCTGCCCAGTACAATTCTTCTCTCTAGTCCCCTTCTCACACCCTCCTTTCCCCTTATCCCTTTATGAACTTCACTTTGTGGCTAGCCAAAAGTCATAGTTTCCCACTTTTCCCAGTTTCTTCTACAGGTAAACTGAGTCCTTTCCCACCATCACAGCAAAACAGACCCTTTGGGTTGCTCATTGCCCCCCTTGTCCATCTCATCTGTCTGGAGAGATTCTTCTGTGCTAGGACACAGCTAGGGCCTTAAAGAAAAAAGACTATCTCTTCTTCTGGTTCAAGAGTTCTTTGATTATAAAGCAGAATTAAATGTTTGCTTCAAAGAGAAAATCCCCTTGGAGTCTTGAGGCTGAAAGGAGCATTTGGAAGAACTAGGATGTTTTTTTCTTTGATTTCTGATTTTTGAATGACAACTCTCTCAAAGAAAAGTAGTAGCCATGGCACTACATGTCCTCCAACAAGTGAGCAGGGGCAGTTACTTCAAACATGTGGCCCTTGGCATCTGTGAATCATGAATGAAGCCTCCTGACTTTGGTTCTTCTGGACCTCCAGGAGGTCACAGAGGTCAGAGAGCAATTGCTCACAAGGTTTTGCTGTGCACTTGGCTTCCCAGAACCAGGCCTCCCCCTGATATTGAGCTCGGCATACTCAACAGAGAATACTTAGTTTCTTACTTTTTCCTCCAGAAGTAGATGAATTACTCTTTGTGGTGCTCATGTTTCTACCCCACCACGTTTCACACAGATGTGGCAGCTTTGCATTGGAGCATATTTGATAAAGCCTCACAGATGTATAAATAAATTGGGTTTTCCCATACTTTTTACAGGGAGAGAGGCCTGCAGTTTTTCAAAATTATCTATTGTCATACCATCCAAATATTATTGTTTTCCAGCAGAGACCAGAGTCTTCAGAGCTTAGGAAATAAGCACAGGTAAGTTTCGGGTATATGAAACCAATGTAATAACTGTCAGGTGTGGGCTTAGGAAGACAAATGCAGGTAAAATACTGTACTGGGATTTTGATTTCTATGACTGGGGCTGTAGGTTCTTTGAGAAAGCATATCTGAGTGTGTATTGGTCCAGTGTGTTTCTTGGTTACCCTATTTTAGCTCTGGAGAAATGTTTTAAGTCATACCATCTTCTCTCTTCTTTACAGATTCATGAAGGTGGCAGGGAGCACAGTGGATGCGGTTACCTGGCAACAGTAGGTATTCATCATTTTTAATCTCACTTATTATCGGCTGCTATGAAATGAAAGATAATTAGTTGTCACCAAGTTCACAGATGACATTTAATAAACTAGTCTTTATCTTTCAAAAAAATTAAAATCATCTCTAAAGCTGTTATTATAACACATGTTGTCTGATGATGCTGTGACTTTATTTTGTCATTTCAAAATCATAACTCCCCCCTCAAAAAAAATACTGACAGAAGTTGGAAATCTCACCTATTAATGTACACTCTTAAATTGATCTGTCAGGAATGAAGGGTAATGGAGATTAAGCGTGGCACCATTTCCCTATAGGCTTTCCCTTTCGAAATAAATTTCCCTGATTAAGAGAAGAAACAGTTTCAATTGTTCAAAATGTCATGTGAAAATAGAAATACTTTATTATATTCTTAGCTGTGGTGTTAATTAGGGCCAAGAAATTTGATGATATAAAGCATGTTAAAAAGAGAAAAAAGAATGTTCAGAAAATGAAGCAGCTTCTGGAAAAAGGATAAGCTGCAGCAGTCCAGGAAGAAGCTCACGTTGGCATTCCTATTACCTCAGTGTGACTTGCTTTGGAAGGGCAGCTACATTTAGGTTTTCTCTGAGTCTCCTCCTGTCTATGCCAGGGTTAGAATTTGGAATAATTTTCTTCCCCTACAGCATCTCAGTCACTTCTCAGTGTGATACAGTGGCGATGTCTCCCACTCCACACCCTGCTAGCTCAGACTGTGACCATCCTTCTTAGTAAACCCCTCCCACTTGTCTGCCCCGTTTTATGTGGGTTCATTATGGTACATGAAGGCGTGAAAGAAAAAAGAAGTGGATAGACTACTTATTAAACTATCCATAAAGGACTTTGGGGTTGTTGGTAATAACTCAAATCATTGTAGGAACTATTTTAGCCATTTTTTAGGAAGTTATGTTCTTCATCCCGTTTTTGTGAGGCATAGAATAGGTCTATTGACTTGTTGTTTATAGCCATCTCATTACTCCAAAACCAGAAGCCAAACTCTCTTCCCTGGCCTTGGATTTTCTGTCTGTCATGGTTTAAATGAGAAATGTCCCCTATAAGTTCATGTGTTTAAACACTTGGTTCCCAGTTTGTGGCCCTGTATGGGGAGGTCATGGAACCTTTCAGAAGTGGAGCCTTGCTGGAGGAAGTGTGTCCCTGGAAACAGGCGCTGAAGGTTTATTGTTTTCCCCCATTTCCTATTCTATCTACCCACCGGCCCCCACCCTGTCTCTACTTGTACCTCTCCTTCCTTCCCAGTCTCCCCCATCCTTCTCCTCATGTATGCAGATGAGATATGATCATCCATCTTCCTGGTTCTACTGCCATGCTTTCCCTGCCTATTTCCAGTCTTCCCCACCATGATGGACTCTGGAACTGTGATCCAAAATGGACCCTTTCCTGCCCTAAGCTGAGTTAGCTGTGGAGCAGTAATTAATACAGGACCTCCTGAGTTCATCTAGTGTCCCAGCAGGCTGGAGGCTTCCCTGTGCCTGAAGCTTCAGGAATTGTTTGGTCTATGTGGGGTCTTCAGTGCTTCCATCTGAAGTATTGAGAGAAACTCTGATACTACTAGGAGAAAGCGCTTCAAAACATAATCATAGGCAAGAATTTTCTGAACGGGACTCCAGTAGTCCAGAGAACAATTTCAAGGACTGGCAAATGGGCTTGCATGAAATTTAAAAACTTCTACACAGCAAAGGAAACAGTTAACAAAATGAAGAAATAGTGGTCAGAATGGAAGACGTGTTTGCTTCCTCTACTAGGAATTAATATCTAGAATGGATAGAGAACTAACAAATTTAAACATCAAAAAAAGAATCCAAATAATTCTATCAATAAGTGGGTATATAAGATAAATAGTGCTTCTCAAAAGATAAGTGCAAGTAACCAGTAGATATACGAGAGTCCGACAGCCTCAGCCTTCAGGGACATGCAAATCAAAGCACGTTGAGATTTCATCTCACCTTGTCAGAAGGCCTATCACTGAAGCAATACCAAGAAACACTGGAAAGATGGCCTTGGTGAGAGTCACTGCAGAAGTCAGTTTGGAAGCCTCTCTGAAAACTTAAATTATGATTTATTATGGCTTCTCAGACATCATTATTGTTGTTTTACCCTCTTTCTGTGTTTACCTACTTCCTCCCTAAGCAGTGCCCCTTTCCCAGTTCCCCTACCGGATCACTTGTACCCTGCTGTTTGCTTTTACCCTCTTCTGTCTTTCTTCTGTATTTACCTCCCTCCCCTTCCCTAAAGAGCCCCCTTTTATTTTCCAGTGCTCAGACCACTTCTACCCTGTTACTCCCCTCTCTGTTGCTCCCCAACCCCCTTATCCTGACAATGAATTTATTCACTTTCCTGTATTCTGCAGTTATTACAGGATCAGGATATGTATTCATATCTGAATATTTGGACTTAGGAGCTGCCAATGAGGAGAACATGTGACATTTGTCTTTCTGGGTCTTGGTCACCTCACACAATATGATCTTTTCTTGTTCAGTCCATTTACCTGCCAAGTTCATTATTTCATTTTTCTTTACAGCTGAATAGTATTCCTCTGTGTGTGTGTGTGCTAATAAGTGTAATGATATTTTGTTTGTGATCTAACTAATGAAGTTTGCCTGAAGATCAGAATGCGGAGCTAAGCCACTAGTTAGTCATAGAGGCTACGCAGTGACGTCACACACCTTTAATGCCAGCACTAGGGAGCTGGAGACAGAAGTGATATGGTTGGGCAGAGAGAGGAATATAAGACAGGAGGAGGCAGGAACTCAAGGCATTCAGTCTGAGGACTTGTAGAAACAGGATACCCCATTTGGTCTGAGGATTTTGTAGAGGTAAGAACTAGTGGCTGGCTACTCTTCTTCTCTGATCTTTCAGCATTTACCCTGATATCTGACTTCAGATTTTTATTATTAAGACCAATTAGAATTCACACTACAAATAATAATATATTATACAATAGTGTATATATTCCATATATATGTATATATATGGGTTTGTGTGTATGTGTATATGTGTGTGTTTGTGTATGCACCACATTTCATTATTCATCAGTTGAAAGATATTTAAGTTGTTTCCTTTCCTTAGTTTTCTGAAGAGAGCAAAAATTAACATGGCTGAACAAGTATGTGTGGACTAGGATGTCAAGTCTTTTGGAAACATGTCAAGGAGTGGTATAGCTGTGTCATATGGTAGACTTATTTTTAGCTTTTTGAGAATTCACCACGTTGATTTCCATAGTGGCCACAACAGTTTGCAATCCCACAGAGTACATTTCTGATGACATAAATATTAGTAATACAACATATATAAAATGTTAACTTTGGAAATTAAAACATTTAAAAATAACTTATAGCTTAAAAATAAAACCACAAAGTAAAGCATAAGAATCATAGGTTAGTGTGAAAATATATGATATCAAAACAATATTCAGCAAGAGCAGTACGTTTAAAGAAGTCTGTGGCCTTCCCTTCTTACAATAAACGAAGGAAAACTGTAAATCATTGATTTTGCTTGTTGTCTGAAGAAGCTAAAAAGGAACAAACAACCAAACCAAGTAAGGGGAGTGTAACAGATAAAACAAGCTTCCCTTATATTCCAAAGCCATAAGCCTAAAGTAAAATAACAACAAAGAATATTCATAGCATTTCAGTTATACAAAGTACTGGATGGATTTTACAAACCAGAACAACAGCATCCTCTGTGGATGTGGAGACTGGTATAGGGATTAGGAGAAAAGGGGCTTAGCTCAATGATTGCAGTGATCTGCATGGGAATAAGCATTTGTCCAAGTTTATCAAATGATATAATAAAGATTTTTACATCTCATTATATGTACAATATACTTTAATAAAGAACTATAAACATGAATTCTGGTTAATTAGACACCTGACGATATGCTTAGGAGAAAGCTTACAAACTACAATTTATTTTGAAAAGCTTTAGAACATAAAATGGATCAATGACTGAGCAGAGGAATAGAATTGGGGCGTGTGTGGAAAAATAAGTACAGTAAAAGGTTAACTCAGGTGGTAGATATATGACATCTACTATATAATCCTTTCCAAATATCTGTAGGTTTGAAAATGTTTTTACACTTGAACCAGGTATTTCCACTTTTATCTTTGTTCTGAAAATGTTCTTACATTTGAACCAGGTGTTAGTATCCCACAACTTTAATTCCAGAACTCTGGAGGCAGAAGCAGGCAGATCTCTATGAGTTCAAGGCCAGCCTGGTCTCCATAGTGAGTTCCAAGATAACCAAGGCTACACAGAGAAACCCTGATTCATAAAACAAAAAAATAAATAAAAAGAAGAGAAAATGATATTACTCAAATATTGAAGGGAAACCTAAATTATTCTACATAGAAGTATCTTACTGATTATAAAATAACATGATGCCATGATAATATTCATGAAAATGTGAATGATAAAATGTCTTTTTTAAAGAAAATAAAATAGAGAATGTATAGATCATACTTCAGTGGCATAAAGCTCAACATAAGAAAATCAAAGAAAAGACACCAATCAATTAATTGTGTTAGGCCTTGGATGTATGGATTATGGGGGCTCTTTTTTGTTCATGTTTACTTTTCTGTAATATCTAATGTTTTATTGTAAGTATGTAATGCAGTTTTGCTTATATTAAAGAAATTGTCAAAGTCCAGCTCCATCATTCCTGCCCTAACTTCCCTACTTCGGGTGAAGTTTCCATAGCTTACCAACCTAGATGCTTAATTTCCATCTTTCTAAATAATAGTCTGAATCAACTCTCTTGATTTTCTCCCACTTCTATTAATTAGTTACTATGGAGATAAGAATTTAGTTCCCATATGCCTCTGGCCTCACATGACCAAATGCTGTAATCTTATCCCTCCTCCAATATCTTATTTTTCAGTGGTTAGACCAGAATTAATTGTTCACATTGTTATTATGTAATTTTTAAATAAATTCAGAGCAAGAGACAGAATTGTGTGATCTGTGCGTGCATATGTGTGCATTTGTGCATACATGGAGTCTAGAGAAGGATGTCAGGTACCCTGTGCTACTCTCTGTCTTATTCCTTTGAAGCAGAATCTCTCTCTCTCTCTCTCTGCCTCTCCCTCTCCCTCTCCCTCTCCCTCTCCCACTCCCCTCGCTCTCCCTCTCCCTAGAACTCACACCTTTTATGGGCTAGGCTAGCAACCAGCAAGCTGCATGGATCCTCCTGTCTCTGTACCCTACATTTCTGGAGTCACACAAAAGGCCCCACCTGGATTGTTATGTAGGTGCTGTGATCCAAAGGCAGGTATTCATGTTTGCATGGAAAATGGTCTTGATCACTGATCCTTTTCCCCAGCCTTAGACTATGTAAATTTAATTCATAGCTCAGAAATATGGTATCCTGTGATTCGTTTTAATCATAAATTTTTATTTCCCTCTGTGTTGATGAAGACTTGTTTTTTTTTATTTGCTCGGGTGTCTATTAACCTACCACAAGCTCATCCTAAAACTCCACAATGGTAAATATCTGTGAATGCAGATGTTTTAGGTATCGGTTTCATCTCCTCAGAGATCTGCTCCTGGAGCCATCCTACTGTTCCATCTGGACCAATTGATCTTGGTACATCCTGAATGACTGTTGTCTTGGGATCACCCTTGACCATCATCCTCAGGGTTCTTTTGATTTTTTTATTTATTAAATCCATGTTCTTCTTTGATGTTTATTCCCTCAACTTAGTATAGCATTTCTCCCAAGAACTTACTAGAGAAAGATAAATGTGAATTAAACACATTGCACCTTGTCTTGGGGTTTATGTTTTAGGTGCACATAGCTTTCCCTCAGAATTCACACTCATGCTCCATCTCACTCGAACTTTCCTTGTAACTATTGAAAAATCCAAGATATTAAATTTTGTCCAGTCCTTTCATTTAGCTGCTTTTTTTCTTGATAATTTTAGCATCTCCCTATCCCCAGTGGCTCTCTATGTGACACTCCTTTTATTCTGACCAGTTGGTATATAGTAGGCACTCTATAGTCTGAAATCCAAACCCTCAGTTTAAGAAGACTTCCTTAGACCCACTTTTCTGTGGTAAAGATCCCCCCATGTGAAAATACTCCTCTGTGGCCTGGTATAAGTCAGGTATAAAGTCTTCAAGTTGCACTCTGATCTTTCCGTATTCTCTCCAATTTATTCTGTTTTCTTATGAATCCCCTTCATCGTCTAAATTTTCTGTTGTTATTTATACGTCTACAATGCACACTCCAAAAGCTCTTCTATTACTCAAAACTTCCTCATCATAACCCCTTTCCTTGTATCTGGATATATTGACTCCTGTTTCCACTCCAAGGATATCAATTTTAGGTTCTGTTGAAATTTGTTTTCCTACTACTTCCAAAACCTTACTGTTGTCACTCATTCCTTTCTATCACTCCTTATCATGTTTCTGGCTGTACTCTTTCCTGTTTTCTGTCTTTTTTCCTATCTTTCTGTTCTTTGTTTTTCTTATGCTCCCTTGTTCTTAGGCTTCTTTCGTTAGTGTTGCTTCCTCTATTTCCTTCCCTTTCCTGATTTTTTATCTTCGTTTCTGACTTTAGAATTAAAACTCCCTCTCCCAAATGCCTAATTATTTTGAATTTCTGTTTTGTTCATGAGAGCTTATTGAATTTTTTTAATGGGCATTGATTCTCAACCAGTGAAAATCTGTACAGAAAGGTCTGACTGGAACATCAGACTCTAACCATTCATGCCTATTGGTCTTCTGGTTGTTGTTTCAGAGAATTTTTTACTCACCTAACTTTTGAGTTGAAATTTGCTAGCGTTCTCACATTGGAGTGAAGGAGTGTTTGTCTCATTGTTTGGGAGCCTCTAATTTTAGGTGTGATTGCGCCCCACCTCCCCTGTGATTGACAGCCGGACTCCCACTCAGCCTCTCAGCCTCTGATGTTTTGCATTTTTTTAATAAGGCAGTTAGTTCCCCTAACTACAGAGGGCAATGTTTCATCAACTCATTCATCTCAGGACATCATTCAGTCTTGAAAACAATTGCATCTTCCACAATCTTTTGTATAAAAATCAGATTTATTCCTACTTGTTATACTTGCGTTTTAAAAAATTTTAAATTACTTATTTTAAAAGGAACTCATTACATTTGAGCATAAATGTATTTTTATAAAAATTTACTTTATTTCTCAAAACCAGGAATATTAGTGAGAAAATGGCCATAGTTTATATTATTGCATTTCTTAACATCTGACTTAATTAGAACATGTATTGTTCTGGTTTAAGGCTGCAAAGAAAATTTGGATTCATAGAGAGGTATGGTTGAAAGAGGAAGAAATATTAGAATATCATTTTCTAGATAGTTGTAAGTATTGTCAGATATTCAAAAAAGTGCATCAAGTGATAATTTCTTCCAAGTTATCTACAATGTAGGTAGGACATAAAACCTTGTACGTACATGAACTTGTCATGCTCTATTCCACTAAATTACACAGGTCTTGAACTTTGAACAGACTAAAGAAAAGATAATGTAACATCCTGAATTAATCATTTGAAAAATGTTGCTTTACTGGGTTGTGAGTTATATAGATCTTCCAAATGTTGACACATTTCATTATAAAATATCCAAAAATCCAAATTCACTAATACACCCAGTGACCTCTCATAGGTCTGAAAGCTTGGGGAGAATGACAAGCTGACAGTGGCAAATAGAATCTTCTACAGTTTCAAGTTGTGCTTAGCTCTAATAGTCATCAATTACGTTCTGTCATTTTCTCTAGTGAGACAAGCTTGTTTTGCTCATTTTAATAAAGCATATTTAAAATGTCCAAGTGTAAATAGTCATAGTTTTATAAGTTGTTCCTTCATATAAGAATTTTGCTCCCTTATGAAACTGGCCAAACCATTTTGCAGTTAAGTCGTAAGAGTTAGTTCTTCAGATGGCAGCCAAGCTTCACTGTGATGTGAGATATGCTGAGATAGCTATATGGAGCATTTTTAAATGTATACTTAAGGAATTCAATTTAATAAACTTAATTTTATTAGTTTATCAGAGACATTCTCAAGTGAAACTGACATTTTTGGAAATGGCCAAATATGGCAGTGACCAACAGTACAGTTTGATTGATAATGAGTTAGCAACAGTTTACCCATTGTTACCTCAGACCAGATACCAATAATTTTTCCAGTACAAACTATGAGTCAAACATTTTAACACTATGAATTTCATCATCGTATGTATTTATTTTCAAAAATTCACACAAAGGACTTTCATCAGTGATTAGCTGATGCTGATACTAAATAGAAAATGTTAAGTTTCATCTCTGAACAGATGCATGAGGAAAAAGTATACTCTACTCATGTAATAGTAACATTTTTTCACATTTGTCAACTTCCTCTAGTGTCATCTCTTTGCTGGCCTTTCAGCTCATAGGCATTTAGAAAAGTTAAGTGTACGATGCTCTATTAATCCTTTGCTAACTTCTAGATTTTTTTCTAGCCAATGAGTTTGGAAAAACTTATCCCTAAGATGCTTTTCTAAATGTTTAAATTTCAAGATAATTCCAAAATGTTATTATAAAACAAGATACTAGAGTGTTTTGTTTTATTAAGGCACAGAAAACATTAGAATTTCAGAATAATAACTTCTCTTATGATTGCATCTGTTGGATCCTGTATAGTAGAAAATATAGCTTATGTTTTAGTTAGGGTTTCTATTGCTGTGAAGAGACACCATGACAACGGCATCTCTTACAAAGGAAAAAACATTTAATTGGGGTGGCTTACATTTTCAGAGGTTTAGTCCATTATTATCATGGTGCGACCTGGTGGCATGTAGGCAGACATAGTGCTGAGGAGATGAGAGTTCTACACCTTGATCCACAGACAGAAGAAGCAGAGACCGACTGCACACTGGACATGGCTTACCTTCACAGTTCACCTTCACAGTGACACATTTCCTCCAAGAACACACCTCCTAATAGTGCCATTCCTATTTTTGGGAACTATTTTCTTTCAAACTACCACAGCTTACAAGAACACAGTAGGAAACGATGAGAACAAACTGAATTGGTCTTTCAGAACATTTATATATAACCCAAAGACATTCTCTTAAAAGGAATGGTCTGGAAAGATAAGACTATGCAAGCAGATCCTCTGTTGTCAGGATGATGCCTTTGTCCCATGTCTAACATGCTACTCTACGTTGCTTAGATAATAGAATGAAAACCACAAATAATGCTACAGTATTGTTAGGAAACATAGTTTTGATCTCAAAGATTTCTGAACAGATCTGAGGGTCTCCTAAGAACCTCTGGACCACATCCTGAGAACTGTCAGTGTAGAGTAACTAGGAATCCAGGGCATCTTTGATCACAATCTCCTATTACAGTTCCCACCCCTCATTCTTAAAGGTACCTGCTGTGTTCCACTCTTAAGACTCCATGGATGTCTGTAGATGATTCTTGATCAGATGACACTAAAAGTTGGGAAAGATTGAGAATACTATTTCCCCAAAGTCTACTAGCTGGGTACATCAACTGCTGGGAGACGAAATTCTGTAGAATCACTCCTTAGAATGGTCTCTGAACCCAACAGTGTCAGCATCACCTAGGAGCTTTTTAGAAATGCAAATTTTTAGGCCCCATTGTAGACCCAGTATATTAGTCTCAGTTCTCTGGAGTAACAGAACTTTAAAAATGAATCTCTATATGTGTATAGAAAGAGGATTTATTAGAATGGCTTACAGGCCATGCTCCCAGCTAATCCAATAATGACTGGCTTTGAACAGATAGTCCAAGACTCCAGTAGTTTCTCAGTCCACGAGGCTGGATGTCTCAACTGGTCTTTAGTACACACTGGAATCCCAAAGAACATAGGCTTTAATGCCAGTGATAGAATGGAGTTGCTAGCAAGAGGAGAGCAAGCAGATACACAAGCAAAATCTTCTTTCTTCTATCCTTACATAGGCTTCCTGCAGAAGGTATGGCCCAGATTAGATCTGGATTAAAGGTGTGTCCTTCCTTCCTCAACTAGATTAGAAGTAGATCTTTCCACTTCAAATTAAGTAAGAAATCCCTCATGGGCATGCCCTTTATTTCGGGGTTTTAGTTGATTCCAGATGTAGACAAGTTGACAAGCAAGAATAGCCATCACACCCAGCAAATAAGAAACCTTGGGACTCCAGGTGGTTCTGATGAACCTGAAAGCTTGGGGGACCACTGTGATATAAGAACTTAGTCTGGATCTGGTTTCTAAGAATACATCTGTCACCATTGTTTTAACCACAAAACTTTATACAGAGGCTTCTGTTCTGTGGGAGAAAAGATCTAGAAATACTGTCCTGGACATTGGCCTTTAGAAAATTCATGCTCTTAGCTGTCAGGATCATAGCTTGAAAGCATTTAACTTTTAGTAATTTTTTCTCGTATAGAAGTTGGTACTTTCCTGACTTCAGCTTTAGTCTGTTTTGATGTACATCACTCTTGACTCCTGCTGTGGCAGTGAAACAAACAGGGCAGGGCAGGTACACTCTAGCTGGAGGCCTAAAGAGTTTAAACAGGGCAGGTACACTCTAGCTGGAGGCCTAAAGAGTTTAAACAAACAGGGCAGGTACACTCTAGCTGGAGGCCTAAAGAGATTAAACAAACAGGGCAGGTACACTCTAGCTAGAGGCCTAAAGAGATTAAACAAACAGGGCAGGTACACTCTAGCTGGAGGCCTAAAGAGTTTAAACAGGGCAGGTACANGCCTAAAGAGATTAAACAAACAGGGCAGGTACACTCTAGCTAGAGGCCTAAAGAGATTAAACAAACAGGGCAGGTACACTCTAGCTGGAGGCCTAAAGAGTTTAAACAGGGCAGGTACACTCTATCTGGAGGCCTAAAGAGTTTAAACAGGGAAGGTACACTCTAGCTGGAGGCCTAAAGAGATTAAACAGGGCAGGTACACTCTAGCTGGAGGCCTAAAGAGATTAAACAAACAGGGCAGGTACACTCTAGCTAGAGGCCTAAAGAAATTAAACAAACAAGAGACCAAATTTTTAAAGTTTAGGTTTTTAGCTACATTCAAAAGCACAATAAATGAACATTTAAAAACTTCATTGCCAGAATAATTATGAATTTGCCCACAGTATAAATAAATGTGTGCAAAATAGCTCTGAGCAGTACCAATTCATGAGCAAATCTACGGGCAATGGGACATTAGAAAGACTTACTAAACAAAGATTCTGCATAAAAGGAAAATTTAAAGAAATATATCATGTAGATAACCAATTTCAGATCAAAAATGCTAATAAAATAGTTTATTTGAAAAAAGTTAAAAAATATTTAAGAAAGCAACTTGCAGAGATACTAAAACATATGTAAATACTCTTTTTGAAGCAAGGGGCCTACAGGATTGTGCATCATGGTTTGGTAGAAATAGCAAGGGCTTTGGAGCAAAATAGGCTTGGTAAAATCCCTCTGATCTCTAGGAAACTAAGAAGAAAAGTAAATCCTACAAAGCTCACTTTTCTCATCCGTAAATTGTGGTTAATGCCTGCCTCAACAACCACTGTGAAGGTTAAATCGAACACAGAGCAGTGCTTGGCCAGTGCACACTTTGTATTGAACCCTAGTCAAATGTGAGTTCCCTGCTCCCTCTGATCTCTTAGAAGCTCTCTGTATTTATGAGCATACTCACTGTAGAATATGGATATATTCATTACACATTCTATTTCTAAACACTCTAATAGCACTCTGTGGATGTGTCAAAAACTTCTTGTAGCCTTCTCAGCCTCAGGAGGTTACTGGATAATTCTGTAGAGTATACTTGTTAAACTCTTATTAATTCACACAAAAAATTTATTCTTGAGTACCTACTAAGTACAGGCACTATGCTAAATGCTATGGGTAGACTAAATAAACCACGCCCCTGCTGTGGAAAGCTTAAAGTCTTCTGGTTAGGAGAGATTACCCCTCTAGTAAGAGCAATGCTCTACTAGTAAGAGGAAAATGGAGTGGGGGTGTTGTTAGTCAACTTAGTAAGAACCAGAATAGAGAGAAAATTCTTCTGGGCACCAGAGAAGAGCAGAGCTCTACTCAGAAAGATAGCTTCAGATGATTTTTAAATGAGAGAATACCAGATGAAGAACAACTGAGAACAAGCAGAGAGTAGACGGGAAAGGAAGGAGAGGAGGGGGAAGAAAAGGAGGGAAGAAGACTGCAATATTTAAAGACTGGTCTTTTAGAAGCTGAGATGTGAGCCAAGATAGAAAAATGAAGGAAGAGAATTAGCTTAAGAAAATACTCTGGGGAACTGCGTTCCTGGCAGAGGGACCACCTAGAGTAACGTCTGTGAGACAGACCTGGGTCTTAGGTGCCTTAACAGTTCTTACCCTCAGGGACTGTAATGATGACAACTGAGTGAGCGGTGGAAACGTTTATCACACGTGGTACTTGAAGTTTAATGAGCTTGGATTATAACAACTGCCATTATAGAAGTCACATTCCTAAATATTAACTAAGTTTCAGGATCTCTAAAATGATTCATATAGCACATTCATGCAAGGATAACTTCTTAAAGTTGCTATTTTATTCCATATAATAATAGGTTTTGAGAAGAATTATTTAAAGTGAAAAAATGTTTTAATGAAGCACGGGGTATGGCACAACAGTGGTGTGTTTTAAGGTGTAAGGCCTGAGCCCAATCTCTAGCACCAAAGTAAATAAATAAGGACTTTATGGAAATAATGTCTAATGAAATCCAAGTAAAGCCTGAAGCAATGATGATGATGATGATATATGTGAATATATGTATAATTTTACAAATAGAGAATTTCTGGATCGTTTTCCTTATCAAGAGTCATGAAAAATGGTCAAGCTACACTGTATTAAGAATTCTTGTAAAGAATAAAGGATGTGACTAATGGCTTCATGACCCATATCTTCAGTTGCTTTTATTCAAGTTCACACTGGATTTTACATTAAAAACTTCTGTTTTAGTTCACTTTCTATTATTTTGATAAACACTGATAAAAATCAACTTGGGAAGTAATAAGTTTATTTGACTTACATTTTGCAATCTCAGTTAGTCATTGAGGGAAGACAATAAATGAATTCAAGCAAGGCAGAAACATGAAATTAGCAACTGAAGCAAAGACCATAGAAAAATGCTGCTTACAGACTTGCTCCCCATGATTTGCTCACCTTGCATTTTTATACCACCCAGGACTCACCTTCAAGGGGCTAGTTTCTCATATATAAATTATTATGCCATATATATATATATATACAAGCAATCTGATGGAGGCTTTTTCACAACTGATGTGCCCTCTTTCCAAATGCCTGTGTCAAGTTGACCAAAAAAAGCACAATTGATCTCTTGTCAACTTAATGTATCAATACATCACTATTAAACCATAGACTTTCCTTTCTCATTTATCCCCAAGATATTATGTTAATATCACAATACAAAGTTAAACAGTCCTCCTGTAACTAGAGGTTTCTCTCCTGCCTACCAGTTCCCAAATAAACACTCAAAGGCTTATATTAATTATAAAAATTTGGCCAACAGCTCGGGTTTATTACTAACTAGCTTTTACTTTTAAATTAACCCATTTCTATTATTTTATATTTTACTATGAGTCTCTTGGCTTGTTACCTCACATCTTTCTTCTCTGGCGGCTGCTGGAATCTCCTAGACTCTGACTTCTTTTTCCCTGTAGCTTTACTTGGATTTCCTGCCAGACTATTGGTCAAATCAGCTTCTTTATTAACCAATTGTAATAAAACATACTCACAGCATACGGAGGGGCATTTTACATCGCTGTAGTCTTTAAAAAAATCAAATATTTTAAAAAATGCAAAATTTCTTTAAAATACCCAAAGTCTCATAACAATGAATTCTTATAAAGTTAAAAAAAAGGAAAATAAAACTAAATACTTTGTTACTCCAAGAGGGAAGAGCTACAGCACAGTTACAACCTGAAGAAAGCAAAACCAAACTTCAACAATGTTAAATTAAATCTTGTAGCTTTACTGTCTTTGACAGTCCTGCCAAGGGCCTGGTGTCTCCAGTATGCTGGGGTCACCATAGGCTGCACCTTGACCAATAGCATTCCAGCCTCCATTCAAGAACTCTGCCACATGGTGTCAAACCTCCCTGACCCCTTCAATCCTGGGTTTTCCACTGATACTAAGGCTGCATCTTCTAACTTCTAATGGTGCCATGCCTCAATTTCTCTCAGTGAACCCTGCAATCCTACAGCTCTCATAACACCAAAAGCAGTACCACCTGGAAGATTCTTGCACATTACCAAGCTCAACTGTCTTCATGAGATGCAACCTTAGCCTCCTTTGGACCAGAAGTGTGTGAGCTAACTCTGAGGAAATAATCCCTCGGATTTTACCTCAATGATGCTGGTCTGTTCTTAATGACAGCTAATTTCTCAGTCTCAGCTGACCACATCATATGTCCCAATAAAGAAAAAAGTTTTGTCTTAGTGGGTTTAGTCTCTTGATAACCACAGATGATTCTTTATCCCCCAATTAACCAGAAACCACAGATTCCTAATACAAAATACTGCAGGAATGCCTCTGATAAGAGTTTTGAAGGGACCCTCAAATTTCCCTCTGAAACTTTTTAAACTAGACCTCCATCGTACACTACTCGCATCATTAGTTTTTCATGTTTCCGCAAAAGTTCAGTAAGCTCCGAGTACTCAATGACTTTTCTAGAGCAAAGTTCCAAACTCCTCCTACAATTACTCATAAACAAAATGGTCAGATTTATCACAGAAACGCCCCACTCCTGGTACAAATCATCAGAAATAGAAATGCATCCAAAACTGGCATTATGGAACCAGTATTGTTGCAGCTTCTCATAAATGTAAACCTGGAAAGCCCCTACTACCTTGTGTTAAAGGGAACTCCAAACCAGCAGCATTAATATCACCTGCAGTTTTTAGAAAGGGCAAATCCCAGTTCCCACTCCAGTCCCTATAATTACAATGTGCATTTTAATAATACACTCAAATGTTTTATGCACTCACACGAGTCCCAGGAGTGTGCACTAACAAAATAGAGCTCATCAATTCCAGTTTCCTCTAGATAAGTAAGCATTCAAAAGAGTATTCCTCTTGTCTGAGGAATCCCAGAGAGATGATGGTCTAGCATTTAAGTAATATTTTTTTCACAGAGAAGAGCCCATGCTCATTCTATTACACCATTCCCTCACTAGTTATTTTGAAGAGACAAACTTCATAACCTGTTTTCTAGAAAAATAAGTAACCATTCCAATTCCACTTGAATTTTTCACTTTGAAAGCATTTGCCCAGACAGACAGGCTAAGTTTAAGCACCTGGTCAGTAAGAGTATCGTGGAAGGTTATAGCTGAGTTTCTGTGTGACTGAGGGTGGGGCAATCACATGCTTCCTTGGCTTCTGAAGAAACTTACCTCTCTGTTATATTTGGGAACCTAAGTATAACTGTTGTCAGAACTCTCCCACAGGCTTGTTCTGTTGAGAGAGACAAGAATATGTGGGATAGGCAGGCCTTAGCCTGAGGAGATGAGCGAGCTGGCGTGCGAAACAGAAAATGTCTTTTTTATGAGCTAGAAGGTATTTTTATGGTTTGCCTTGAGTGAATAGTCTCTGATGTTGGGAAAACAGACTGGGAACAGCTGGACTCCACTTTGGATCAGTTGCCACAGCAACTGGATACCTTTGTCTCTGGTGTCATTTGATCCCTTTAAGAGCTGTATTACCTCAGCGTGGATGTTTGACTTTAGGGCTCTCTGTGCAGCAAGCATGTCTGATTGTATTTCTCAGGTTACTTGCAATGTTAATTATACTCATTTGGAAGTTTGGAGTTTAGGATTACAGAACATGGCTACCTTGCAGGTGACTGGAACTCAGGATCCTATCAAGCCATCATTATAACTGTCAAAACCCTGATTTCCAAGAGCAAACTGCACCTGGTATTCCCAGGGAAAACCATGCAGATTTCAAAGTCATCTCAAAAATCTTAGCATTAGTAGAATATTCCACTTTCTCACCTCAGGTAAATTTTATGAAGAAAGCTTTTGTAATTTAATCTGAAAGTAAGTTTATATTGGTAGTTACATTTAACTTTTTCTTGGAATTAAGCAAGAAGCACCCCATTTGGGTTTTCAAATGAAAATTGAGCACACTTGTGGGATATCAAAGGCAGTTTAATTGTTTTCCTCTTAAGCTTATGAATGATTGATGTGTTGATGAGGAACCAAGAGTGTTTGTGTTAGTCTGTGTTTTTAATTCCATTAGTATGCTTTTATGTCATTGAGTTGCCAGATTTTGATGCATATAAGGTTAGTATTGTAAAATTTTCTTGATTACTTGCTTCCTTGATTAGAACAACATATTCTTTTTATCTCTTATGATTCATTTTAGTTTGAAGACCATTTTGATGATTTTAGGATTGCAATGCCTACTTGTTTCCTAATCTAAATTGTTTGGAATATTTTTTCCATCTTTCTCTAAAGGTGGTGCTTATCTTTAAAGATAGGTTTCTAATTTTTATGATTTTAAAAAATGTCTGAGCAGCCGCAGTGGGCTGGCCGGTTCCACTTGCAGGCGGCAGTAATCCCCAAGG
>LOJH01022450.1:0-19897 GCA_001685095.1 Ellobius talpinus
GAATACACTTAGACTCCCGTAGTCTGTTTTAAGGTCTTAATTATTTTCCCCTTTGGGTAAAACAAGCTTTTGAGAAAATAAATAATACAACACACAATTTTAAAGGATGCTTCGTGTCACCGCAGGAAAGATCTGGATGAAGATGAGACCACTGAGGCCAGGTCATTTCCAGATCGGACAGAGAAGCCAGCAAGAGTCACCAGACAGGGTGGGACTCTGGGAATATGTTGAAGGAACACCTGACATTACTTATTGAGAAACCTTAGCATGCATTTCTGCTTGGAGTGTTAAGTCCTGATACTGCAGTCACTCACCAGGAAGGGAAGCATGCAGAAGAGGCCCGAAGTGAACTGGGTATTCAGTGCTGAGTGTGTTAAGTTTGGGGTGTCTATTTGAAATCCCAGAGGCAATGCTGATGAGGGGGTTCTATGAGTCTGTTTGCATCTGGAGAATATGACTAACTCATAACTTTTCAGCACAGCATGGTATTCCAGCCATGAAACTGGAAGAAGCCATCAGAAGGGGGAATGTAGATGGAAAAATGGAAGCAAAGGCACAAAAGGAAACTGAGTCCAGAGCACACGGGGATTAAGTTAGAACTCCAAAATCAGCGTGGTGGTCGGGCCTGAGGAACCAGAATGACCTTTTCCACCTACCTCTGATTGGAAGTTGCAAAAAGAAAAGTCTAAAGAGGCCCTTTCGTGTGGTCTTGTGAAAGACTCTGAAGACCTCACTGAGAGTTGGGCTGATGCTGATGGGAGTCTCTGAAAGGTCATCGTCCTTGGTGTTCAAAGAGTGATGTGTTGGTGGTGCCTTTGGCTTGTCCCAGGACCCCTGACACAGGCCGCTGAGTACTTTATTAGAAATGCAGCTTTCCAGATTCCTGCATCAGAACCTCGGGAGGGGTCCAGTCAACAGCAGGGTGATTTCCATGCACCCTTCAGTTTGGAAACCATGTCCCAAAGCTTTACTCAGCTGTCTCTGAGAATATTGAATGTATGTTTACCTCTTTGCTTCTCAGACATGAGGCATTTACTGATTGTGTGTGTGTGTGTGTGTGTGTTTCACTAAACATGTTATCTATAAAATCTTCACCATCCTTTGCTTTACTTATTTTTATGTGTGTATGTGTGGCATACGCAACCCTGTGGTTGTAAGGATGAACATGCAGTGTGGATGTTAGAAGGGGACACTAAGTGACACTGGGTGTCTGCTTCTATCCCTCTTTATTTCCTTGACAGGGTCTCTCACTGAGCCTGGAGCTACACTGGCAAGCCCTAAGGAGCCTCCTGTCTTCTGCCCCACCCCCACTAATGCAGCAAGGTTACAGGTACATTGCAGCCCCCATCCCCACTAATGCAGCAAGGTTACAGGTGCACTGCAGCATCCCTGGCTCTTTTGCACACATGCTCTTACCCACTGAGCCATCTCCACAACTCCAATGTCATTTTTAAAGGATTCTATGTCATTCGGCGGTTGAAATGGCTATGCGATCCAATTGAAACAATGATGTGTTCTCCTGGATCTATTATCTCTGCAGAAGCACTAAGTCCCTGAAAATAGTTAATTGTCTAGTCCAGGAAACCCTTGACATGAAGCTGAGCTTACCAAATCTCCATGAAATATGTTAGAGAATTCACCCTTTTGTCAGCAGAGAGTATATATTGCTCAGCTAAATGAGAATGGTTGCATCCGACAAGCTTTCACAGGGTCAGGAGAAAAGGCAGACATGGTTTTGACAAACCTTTTCTGTTATCAGCGTGTGGGGCATGAGCTACTTACTAGTCAATTTGATCACTGCCATGCAGCACAGAGCTGGGAAGTGGATTTGAAAGAGGATAAATGCTTCCCCATTCTCGCTGCAGGAAGAGGACCAAGGACAGGCCTTTTGTGCTTCATGCTTTGGTTTGTAGTCCATTCATCCCGGTCTTCTAAAACCCTCTTCCAGGAACTCTGCTTTTCATTACATAAACCATCAAAAAACATTAAAACCCCAAGACATCATTTCTAGGCTCCATTCCAACCTCCAAAGAAAAACAATAATGAAGAAATAGCTATAGTTTTAGCAAAGGTTTGGGTTTTTTTTTCAATTTCAAAAAGAAATGAATTTTGGATAACTACTTCAAAATTTCCTTTTGTAAGAATTTGCTTTAGTTAGAAGTAAGTTTGGCTGTAGCAAAGAAAACAATAAGCAGAACCAGGATTTTTTTTTTTTTAGGTTTCACCATGAAGCCCAAATCTGGGGTCAAATTTTAATCCTTCTAAGCCAGCCTTCCCTATGCTGGGATTGAGGTGTGCATCCCCACACTTGACCCTTCAAAATCTTATATCAGGCCACAATTTATTTATTTCTCGAGTCACGCAAGATTCCAGGTTCTTGTCTTCTTGTCCTGCCAGCCATTGTCTCCATGCTCAGAGTTTCCTTGAGACCAGAAACACCCAGCATAACTTCACCTCCATTCATCACACCCGGGAGGGTCATAGATATGCCGGGGTCAGAGTGCTCCCAAAGCTGGGATACCGACTCCACATCCACAGGCAATATGCACTCACATGGCTGTCAGGGAGGCTGGGGAGTCTTTAATTCACCCACATGGCCTCAGCCCAGACAAAAATCATTGCTTAGGAAAAGGAAATATCTTGTGGGGCACCTTGTAGTGTCTTCCACAATATCACCGTGACGCTTTCACTTGCTAATAAAACATAACTGTGAAATGGGTTTGCTACATAGGCAGAGTAATATGGTAACAGATCACAGGACCAGATGTCAAAGGACGGAACTTTCATCTTAGTGGTATTACCTGTCACCAAATTTTGTGACCCTAAAGAATGACGGGAGGATTTTTGAGAAACAAGGCAAAATAACAATGAAATTTGAATCCAGGTTTGGTCTTACGGGTGCACAGTTTTGGTTTCCTGATCTGTAACTCACCCAGCTTATGGGAGGGAGAGGTGACCTGAGCAGGTGGGCCACATGATTACTATTTAGTTGGCAATGGTTTGCTTTCTGGAGCTTCTGATTCATCCCCAGTGAACATTCTTACATTGTGTGAGCTCTCCCTCCCTTCCTCTCTCCCTCCCTTCCTTCCTCCTCCTCTCCCTCCTTCCCTCCCTCCTCCCACTCTCTCACACATATGCAAACCATTTGTGTCAGGAACCTAAAAAAGCAAAATCTTCTAAAGACCTGTAGGGATCTTCTTTACAATGAAATCTGAATGGGAAATTAGGAACTGAGACCTTGTCTACTTCTTTGCCTTCCTTCATAAGAAACTCCACCCCCAGCCTGCTGGCACCCACAGTACAACGTGTTGCTGCTGTTTTTAGGGATCTATGCTTATCATCTTGGGGTAAGTGTGAAACCATTTCCAGCTTCCTATGATTTAACAAGCCAGAGGAAGCCAGACCCAGTCCTGTGGGGGAGAGGAGGGGAAATCTACCAGATTGATTAGTGGAACATTTCAGAGCAGTTAATAGTTCCAGGTTCTCAGGTCTTCGTTTATTACAAGCAGCAAAGATAAAAGTGCCAATGTCCTGTATTTATAAAAACATTTCACTTAAAACTTTCATCTAACAATATCTACTAAACTGCAGGCATTCACGCACACAGAGAGAAAGATAGAGAGAGAGAGAGAGAGAGGGATGGATGGATGGATGGATGCACAGATAGATGATGGATGGATAGATAGATAGATAGATAGATAGGTAGATAGACAGACAGATAGGACTTCATACCTAAATACAAAGAGAATTTGTTTTCAAAAGCTTACATAAACTATTCTAGAAGATAGAAATTTTCTCAATTATTTGAGAAATTAGAATAACTAAAGCTGAGAAAAATGAAACAGCAAGGCCTTACTCATAAACATACACACAAAAAAAATAACTAAGCTACATATTAGCAAACATGATCCATCAATGTGTTAGAATAAATAGAACACTGACGCTTTCCATCTACTTCGGAAAGAAAATGTTGGATTAACATAAAAATGATCTATTTTAAGAAAGTGATGTGATTCACTATTTTGTAAACTATAATTTCCTCTTTAAAGGAGAGAAGCCATATGAACATTCAAAGGAGAAGACAGTCAACAATGGTGTTGTGGCCTGAGTGTGAAGCCCACAGGCTCACACATTTGAACACTTGTCCCTTTCTGATGGCTCTGTTTTGTAAGGTTGTGGGAACTTGAAGAGAAGGAACCTAATGGCGGGGAGTAAGTCACTGGGGAGCGTTCTGAACTTGGGGGTATTTTAGCGTGGCCCCACTTCATGTCTGCTCCCTGCTTCCTGATTGGGGAAGCAATGCGAGCAGCTGCCTTTTGCTCCTGCTGTCGTGCCTCCCCCACCAAGATGGTCCATACTTTCACCCTGTGAGCCAGAATAAAACTTCTCTCATTGTTGATCACAGCAATGAGAAATGTAACTGATTCAGAAAGTAAACATAAAATTCCGATTGAAGGACAATAGGGAAAAACCAAAACACTCTTTGCAAATTAGAAAGGAAATCTCTTTATCATGACAAAAAGCATGCAACAAAATAAAAATAAAAATTGATGGTGATTGTAATATCACCACTGGCAAAGAAGCTTGAGCACATTTTTTTTAATCAGAGGAAAATCAAGCATCCATCATTGTTTTCATTCAAGAATGATCCTACTATGGCAAATAAATAAATAAATAAATAAATAAAAGAAATATAGATGATGTGGTTAATAATAATTTTCAACTTGATAGTATTACTGCTCCAGAGGCTGCGGGATCTGGGAAAATGGAACCACAAATAAATGAAGCAGAAGAAAAGTCTCACGCAATATCCAACTTTATTCTGAGCATCAGACAATTTATACTTTGAGAATTAAGAAATAGCATATGAATAAAGTTCACACAAGTTCAATTTGTATACAATCACAGGGATAAGCCTTGCATGGCACAAATACGTTTTCTCATAGAAACACACAAAGAACTGTTTTCAAATATTAGTTGAAGGTGGGTTACATTTGTTTATGCTGTGGAACATTTAATGATGCAAAGATGTGTTACATTCTTTTATGTTGCATTTGTTTAACTCTGTGAAGCTGTGTTACTTTGCCTGTCTAAAACACCTGATTGATCTAATAAAGAACTGAGTGACCAATAGCAAGATAGGAGAGGGTTAGGCGGGGCTGTCAGGCAGAGAAAATAAATAGAAAGAGAAATGTGAGAAGAGAAGATAAAGGATTGAGAAAAAGGAGGAGGAGGAGAGGAGGACTCCAGGGGCCAGGACCCAGCTACACAGCAAGCCATGAAGCAAGAAATAAAGAAAGTCATATAGAAAGATAAAAATGCAGAGGCAAAAGAGAGATGGGATACTGTAAGTTAAGAAACGTTGACTAGCAACAAGCCAAGCTAAGGTTGGGCATTCATAAGCAAGAGTAAGACTGGCTGAATAAATTTAGGTGGGGCGTAGTCCAATGGATAAAGTATTTGCTTGGTACTGTAGAAGCAGAGCAAAGTGGGACATGCCTGTGAATCCAGCACTTGCCATATGATAACAGGAAGATTAGCAGTTCAAGGCCAGCCTGGGCTACACAAGACCTTGTCTCAAATTTAAAAAAAAAGAAAGAAAGAAAAAGAAAAAAAGGAAAAGGAAACCAAGTTCTGAACATCTGGTTAGTTTCCTAAAAGGGAACACAAAATGTTGCAATGAAAAAAACAAAAATATTGATTTTAGCATCTGGGGAGATTAGTGCCAGAGAACAGAGTGGTGAGGTCAGATCTTAGGACTGGAGAGAGAAACAAAGCAGGGCTCCATGTTGTTCACTAGTCCAAAGAAACAGTATTTGCACATCAACAAAAGCTTAGAACATTCACTGTCCTTATTCCCTTAGGAAGAAATTTCCTTGAAACGATACTCAGATAAAAAGCCAATGCAGGAGCAGGGTGGGCTGCACTGACCTGCAGGCTTTCTTTGTTATAGGATACCAGGTTTTTTTTTGCTTGTTATTTTGAGTCATTCAATTTTCCTAAAAACAATAGTCCATACAGCAAACATTAGTAAAATGCCATTCATGGAAAATTGTTTTCTAATAATAAAAAGCAATTTTCCTAAAAACAATAGTCCTTACAGCAAACATTAGTGAAATGCCATTCAAGGAAAATTGTTTTCTTATAATAAAAACCAATAGTGCACAGAGCCACTGGCCTCCTCGTGTCCTGGGTATGGAAGACCCACTTTAAATAAATCTTCCTCTCATCTTTCATCTAGTAATTTCTAATACTCCTTGTGATTATAATTCAAACAGTATGTGCATTTTTCTTTTGAATACATTTTATCTAGTCTTTGGCAATGTCATAATGTACACAATGTGTCTTGATCAAATCCACTCTAAACTTCCCCTCTCCCCTCTTTTCCATAGCCCCCCAATACATCTCCTTCCTGCCTTCCTGTCATCTTCTTTGTTTATAACCTACTGAATCCAGTCAGTGCTCACTCCTGGAAGGCCTGCCGAATCTGCTGGCTTGATCTTACTCAGGCCTTGTGCGGTAACCATAGCTACAGTTCATGAGTGCAATGGTTATGTCATGTAGCAACGAGTTTTTCATTGCACTCCCTGCTACCCTTTGGCTCTTAGATTATTTCCACCACTTCTTCCACAATGTTTCCCAAGCCTTGAGAACGTTGATATAGATGTCCTGTTGAAGGATGAGCACCCAATAATCACAGATTCTCATAAGTTTGACCAGTCTCTGTCTAAACTGCTGCCCACTGCAAAAAGAGGCTTCGTTGGCTATGGCTGAGGACAGCACTAATCTATGGGAATAAATATAAATATTTAGAAGACTTTGACAATATGCCCATCTAGCAAAACAACAATAGTAGGTTCCCCACTAGGACCCATGACTTCCTGAGCATGGGCTTCTGCCCAGGTTAACGATACCCAGCAAGAATTCCTTCCTGTGGAACAGAAAGAGGTTGGTTACCTCCCCAAACTTCATATCACTAGTGCACTAATGGGCACATCTTGCCTAGCAGGTCAGAGCGGTGGCAAAAAGCTCACTGCTCAGTAATAACCACTGATAAATTCTCTTCTGAAGTTTTCATAACACCTCTAGATTATGAAGGCGAGCCAGCAGGGAGAAAAGTTTCAGGTCAAGTCCAGCTTGTGTCTCTGTCCTGCAACCAGAGGGCATGGTGTATTCACCAATAGGGCCCTACCATCTAGGTAGGGTGAGCAACAGAGAGCACGTGCTTGTTTACAACTCTGTAAACTTGTATAAAAAATGAACAGAAGCAACATTAGGAAACAATGTTTCTATCCACGGTGATGGGAACCTGGGTGATTTGTTGTATTTCCATTTTGATTTTCATTCCCATCTCTGAATTTTCTACCATCCCCTTATAAATGTTGTAATGAACAAATACTATATCGATAGTTATGACAAGGATATTGAAATCAGTATATGCAATGCAATATGTGTCATATGATTAGATCCAGATACAGTACATACTAGGAAGAGTTCTGAAGGTGAGTACAGCTTAATGATAAGTTACGGATGTGCTGTAGTGTGGCGAGCCCCCTACCCGCGGGGAAGAAGACCACCGACACGAGGATTCTTCTCTGATCACACTTTATTGAAGCACTTCTTGGTTGAGGGAGAGCTGGAGGTGAGGGGCGAGCAGGCAGGAAAGGGAGCGGCTTATATCTAGGCAGGATGGGNTTTATTGAAGCGCTTCTTGATTGAGGGAGAGCTGGAGGTGAGGGGCGAGCAGGCAGGAAAGGGAGCGGCTTATATCTAGGCAGGATGGGCGTTCCTCTCTAAACGGACACTAGTCAGCTTGGGATTGGTGCACTGCTGTTGCCAGGCAGACTCGCAGAGGACTCGCACCAAAACGAGGTTGTTTACTGCAAGCCTCAGCGCCATCTTGTAATGGCGAATGGTGTGTGGGTCGCCACACTATCTGATGTTCTGAATAAAGTTGGCTATTGCATGAGACTTTTGTCTTCCCAGCTCTCCCAGGAGCTTCACATCACCAACTAGAGAAGCAGCAGGTGGTGACCTCACAATATGTGGGGAGAAAATGGAGACCTTCTCTGTGTCCCCTCTAGACTTGTCTTAGCTGAAGGTGGCTAGACTGGTGAACACTGAATGCTAGGATCTGTCCCCTTCTGGCTACCATAGAGATGGCCTGTACCAGAAGGAATACTGAGTGCCCTAAAGACCCCTCAGACCTGAAATTCTGGCATCTCTGACTCATTCATTCTTGGCCCTTGATCATGGTTCCTGGAGACTGAGGGGACACCTCCAGCCACTCTCCTTTTTCTTTATCTTCCAGAGTTCCATGTTCCTCTGAGTCAACATCAGACCATAGCTGGGATGTCAGTGTACATGTGTGTGAGAGTGCACGCGCATGCGAGTGTGTGTGTGTCTGTATCTGTGTATTCATCTGCAGTATTGCTGAGAGGAAAATGTCTCATGTGGGAAGAATTGCCGAGGGTCCCCAAGATCTATGGACTCTATTTTTAAGGCAATCTACATTTCAGATGATGGAGTCCTGGCCTAGTAAGTCAGTCTCTAACTTCTTTGGACTCCGCCCATGCCCTGTGTCCTGGGATAGTCCTTACACCTCTCTGGGCCTTGGTTTCCCAAATATTCCCCTGAAGGCTTACAGTGAAACCACATTGCACCCTTCAATGTGAACAAAGCAGTGTTCCCTTCCTGCTGGGCAGGATTTCATGGGACCACACTTCAGAGCGACATGATCCTTCCTTCACAGGACAGATGCAGGTGGACTCTGTGTGGCATAGATGGTTCTCATGTTCTCAGCTGGTCACACAGGGTACATGGGCTGTGGACAACATGTGTGTGGGACCAGGGTCACAAAGCACTGTCATCCTTTCAGTGCCAGGTCCTGTTGTCCCCACTCTCCTGAAGGCAAGGAGTGTTCTCAGACTCACTAAGCTATGTGGACTTGGTGGTACGGTGTGGTGATCCCATGGTAGATGTGAGAGCCTGGATCGTCAACATCACACATATTCTCCTCAGCCCTGCCTCTTAGGGACACAGGAACACTTATGTCCCAGAGGAGGGAAGAACCTGCTGAGTTCACACTGTGATTCAAGGACAAGCATGAACCTCTCTCTCTCGGGATTAAATTTTTTTCCCCACACAGGAAAATACCCAGAAAAATCGAAGCATGGGGAACAAAGAAAATTGCTCTTGCTTGTGTAAAAGAACTCTGGAGGGGCCAGAAATGGTGATATACCAATGCAATATCACCCAGAAGGCTGAGGCAGGAGAATTGCAATTCAAGACCAGACTGGCCTACTTCATAAGACAATATATATAAGACAAACAGGATTGGAATATGACTCAGAAGTTAAGAGTACTTATTGTCCTTGCAGAAGACTCTTCCAGCACGCAGTGGTTCACAACTATCCGTAGGCATACACATGGTTCACACACGTAAATGCAAAGTGCTATGAACATATGTTGAGAGCCAGACCAATCCAAAGCTTTCTCAGAGGCCCTGATCAAAGGACAAAGGGAACCTAGTTCTGGGTCCTTGTTCAGGAGCAGACTTGGCAAGGCCAATCTAGAATTGTGAATCAGGGCCTTGAAGGAGTTAAGGTTTCAATTCTCGGAAATCTGGCTTCTTTCTGAAGAGACTGGGATTATCAATACCAAGGCTGCTGTGTGCTTGTTCTGTGTGCTCAGCTATGCTGAGATACCTAGACTTCCCTGTAAGTATTGCAGTTTGGATGGAAAGGGACGATGGCAGTCGGGAGCCAAGGAGTACCACAAAGTCACTGTAAATCAGCTTCCAGCCCTGTTCCAGAGAAAGGTTTCCCCAGTCTAACAACTCTGCTCGGCTAGGGGAAGGTTTCCCCAGCGAAAGTGTTACTCTTCTCCTCTGCTCTGGCTTGGTCCACTCTGGAGAAGGAGGTTCTTCACCCAAACTTTGTTCAAGAGATTTATTGAGAAGGAAGAATCCAGGAGGGTGGCTGCTTCTGCCAGAGTGGAAAAAGGCAGCCCCAAACTGAACAGGCACAGGGCTTATGTAGGGCTTCTGAGGGGTGGCGTTTTTCCAGGGTGAAGATTTTCAGGGTGAGAATTGTTCAGATTTCAATCCTTGAGTTTGGAGAAGTTCAGAGACTGGCTGGATTTTGTGACCAGGAATGGCTGGTTTTCCTGCTAAGTTGGTCAGGGCCAAAGTGTGTTTCTTTGACTCTGGTTTCAGGACCAAAGTGTGTTTCTTTGGCTGGCCTTGGTTAGGGCCAGGGTGCATTTCTGGCTAGCCTGTTTACCCTACATCCCCCTTTTTCATCATTGCCTGATTAGCCTCTTGCTGACTCTGTCCATTTCTCCCCTGAATACTAGGTAAGACACTGTACTCCTTAAGCTTGCTTGGCATAGATACAGCCTGTGTGAGACCTCCTGATCCCAAACTTATCGGTCTTCCTATCTTCTGATCTCCTGGTCCTTTCTCTCAGGACCTTGTCACTGAAGAATGATCTGCTGGTTTAGATGAAATACATAATAAAATCATTAAATTTAAAACAACAACAACAAAATAAACTAACCAGACACACAGAGGCAGCCTCCCACACTGACCCTGGTCAACACCTGAGGCGTCCTAGCTCCTCACCAATCTCATGGGGTTTGCACACATACTAGGAAGTTCAGCCATGTGGGCTCCCTTAAACTGTGAAATGAAGCCAACATGTGTGTAGACGAATGGCCAGCCAGCCAGCTCGGCCTTCAGGTACTCTGTAGGCGGTGGCATTGCCAAGAAGCCACTGCCAAGAGAAACACATCCCTAAACTCAAACCCAGAAGACAAGAGATTGATCTGCCTGTTTTTTGGCCAGTTAGGGGCTGTCTCTGATGATGAGGAGTGCGTTCCAGGTGATGAGGGAAGAACATGTGTGTAAAACAGTCACTAATACAGTGTGCAGTCACCCTTGCCTTGCTAACATGCTAAAAAGCCACAGCCTGAGAAGGAGACTTAGATGGCATGATAAGAGCAGACATAGAGCTTTGTGGGGGTGAGCATGGTTAGAAAGTGGAGTTTTGGTCCCCTCATATCAAAAGATCACCCACTGAACACTTGCACAGGCCCAGTGAAGGAGTCCACCCGGTTTAAGCTAGAGAAAAACAATCTCTATATTATTTTTTAAGTTGTATCTTATTAATTAATAAACTGCCTTAACTCCCACAAGTTGTCTTTTGATATCTGCACACATACCATGGCACATGTATAGTCCCCCACCTCAAATCTCCCTCCTACACACACACACACACACACACACACACATGTTAAAAATTTGAAAAATACTGGGAAAACAGTTAGAATAAAAACTCTTTGTTCTAGGACATAGCAGGGCTATATTCTGTGAAAAAAATAGAGTTAGATTCCTTATATGTTGGAATAAGAAGAAAAAAATGAAAGGGCTGATGTAGTTTAAGTACCAATGGAGGGGAGAAAGGAACCCACAAGGATCAAAGCAAAAACTAATGAACCAGAAAGTCAGTCTACATTTATACTCGCACTGCTAAGGAGAACAGCAGCCACTGTCTGCCTGAAGCCTGAGCTCTTGATGTCAAATGGTTTCCATAGCAATGGCAAAGAGACGAAGCTAACACACACTCTAAGGCATGAGAATGAGACATAAGTACAGATCCAGGAGCTAGTAAAAGAACTGTAGGGGACATACACTCAACACTCTGGCAACCGGTTTGAAGACTTGGAGGAAATGAGTTCAGCCGAGTCTCTTAAAGGGGGACACTGAGGTGGAACTCCTTGGGTGTGTGACCTGGGACCAATTGCAGCTTCCCTGTGCCAGGCCCCCCGTGTATATAATGTTCATATCAGGCTGTGAAGACTGAGTACATTAAAACCTGCAATGTGCTCAGAACAGTCCGTGCCATGCAGCAAAGCCGCAGTCAGGGGAGGTGGCGTACTTAGATTCTCTGAGTACAGCAAACTGTCTATTTACAAGAAAGGAACCCAGATTACCAGTCACCTGACATGTGAGGCGAACTCTTGACGAATTCAAATTAGACAGCGGAGCAGCCAAAATCTTTCAGGAAAACCAGAGAATTGGAGGAACAATTTAGGGGCAGAGAGGACCCTCCTAACCTAAGCTGGAACAATGAAAATAGATTGAGTATATAAATATTTACCACAGAAGACACCACATAGCCCCTCACACACGAGAGAGTGAGGCCAGCAGAGGCCGTGGAGGCAGGGACACTGCAAACTGACAGCGTGTGTGGGAAAGCCCTACCCTGACTGCCACACGGGACAACACACCCCATCCAAGCCTCAGATTCCCAGGGTCAGCCGTAGTGGGACAACATCTGGCAACACCACGGAGAATTAAAAATTAAAACACTCCCAGGAAACTCTTATATAAGCATAAAATCTCCAGTAAGTTCAAGGCCTTTGGTAGAACCTTTGCAAACTGGTCTTCCTTGAATTGGAGACTCAATATGCATTACACACGGTTAATACTTATAGAAGCAGTGCATTTTTGGAACAGTTGTCCCCACACTCCAGAGTATAGAAAAGTATGTATGAGAGCACCTCATTGTTTTCTCCTTGTATCTGCTGAGCCATGGCGCTACCAGCTGTGTCCATCAGGTTACCACAGTGTTACCAGCTGTGCCCATCAGGTTACTACAGTGTTACCAGCTGTGCCTGCCAGGTTTGTTACTCTCACAAGGTGCCTGGGGTAACTCAGCTTGTAAAGAGGCTTGACTTTGGCTCGTGTCCTACCTCTGAGGTTTTGGTCCTTGGTTAATTGGCCCTGTTACTTTGGGTCAGTGGCTGCAGAGTATGCAGGAAGCATGTGTCAGAAGCAGCTGCTCAGATCATGATGGCCAGAAAACAGAAGAGAAAGGAAGAAGGGGTGGGCTTATAATAGCTCCTTGAAGGGCATACGGACACCAGGGAAACACTTTCTTAAATCACACCATCACACCATCACAGAGGCATTCCCAGACCATCGTAAACAAGACATTCCCTTCCAGTCTCCTTACTTTGTTTGTTTGTTTATGGTGTGAGTATGGATGTTTTGCCTGCATGTATATCTGTTTGCCGCAAGTGTCCCTGGTGCCCGTGGAGGTCAGAGGAGTGTATCAGATCCCATGGAACTAGAATTAGATAACAGTTGTGAGCCACCATATGGGTACTGGGAATTGAACCTTGGTCCTCTGCAACAGCAGCCAGTACTCCTAACCACTGAGCCATCTCTCCAGCTCCTGAGCCATTTCTCCAGTCCCCCGAGATGCCTTACAACTCTCCATGTGTCACATGTTTTCATTTTTAGTGTATTATATAAGCATTGGGAGTGGAGAGTGGGTATGGACAGGAGTGTATTTATTAGATGTTGAGCCAAGTAAGTGTGAAAGCAAGGCTGAGCCAAAACATCTTATCACGGGTGTGTGTCTCTATGAAATCTCATCTGTGTAGTTGGGGAGAAATAAAGCTTGACGTGTCTTCCTGCTGGAGCAGGTTGGCTTGCAGTGATGAGAGTGTGCTTGTTGTGTTGGTTATGATCTGAAGAAAACCTAAATACAGAGAGATCATTAGTGCTGCCAACTCAAGTGTGCCCTGGCATGGCTTCCTGTGTCAGGCTGTGACTCAGGTAGGCTCTGCTTGGGCTGGGCGGGCATTCCTGCTGCTAGGTGGCAGGTGCCTAATGCACAGTGACTTGCATTTTGCTGCACCCTGCCCAGAAGGCTAGCTTAACCCAGGAAGACCTGGCACTGCCTTTCCAGCCTTCTACTGTGTTTTCTGCCCCATTGGGCTAGGCTTTGACTTTCTTGGGGAGCCATGACTTCCTGCTAATGGGAACTCCAAGGGATGGTGTGGGTTGGGAAACTGTAGCATACTTGGAGCAGCCCTCCCATCCCCCTCTCCCCTCATCCTGCAAACCCACAATTTCTCCAGCCCAAGGCAGCCTGGCAGTAGATAGTGGAAAGATAGGAGGCCTCCAGGTCTTCTCTTGTTTCCACAGGCAGTGTGGATCCAGGCGGGAAAATTCTGCCTGGCATAGCCAGTTCTGATGACTTGTGCAGGGCTGACTGATGTGGGTTGGCCACCTGTGGGTTCCAGTTCTTCATTCACAGAGTCAATCAAACTCAGATGCAAAGATAATGGAAAAAAATTGTACCAAACATGTACTGTCTTTATTGTTTATTTGTGTGTTTTTTTTCAAGACAGGGTCTTTCTATGTAGCCCTGGCTGTTTTAGAACTCACTATGAAGACCAAGCTGGTCTGGAACTCACAGATATCCACCTGTCCTTGCCTCCCAAGCACTAGGATCAAAGGCGTGCGACAACCATACCTGACAGGACTTTATTCTTATTGTTGTTCCCTAAGCCATCTAGCATAGCAACTGTTACACAGCCCTGCATTAGGCGTTACTGCTGCGGCACTGTGACACTCTGAGACTGTTAATAAAGTTAACCTTGTATGAGGGGTGAAGTCAGTGACTAGATGACCAAAATTAGCCTTAGCAAAGTCAGGACTATGGATAGAGAAGATGCACAGGAAACAGAAAACTGGAGATTTCGAGCTTTTTGATCTTAGAAGGACAGCTGGTCACTCCTCCACTGCTTCTTGGATCTATCAGGATTTTACCCCAATATTTGACTCCCAAATTTTTATTGCTAATAGAACAATTTAGATAAATGCTTCACATAACAAATAATCTAGGGATAATTTAAAGTGTGAAGGAGGCTTTTTGTAGGTTGCCTATAGCACTGTGCTGTTTATAAAGGAGATGAACGTGTGTGGATTTGGTTATCAAGTAGGGTCCTGGAACCAGTCCACTGGGGGTACCTATGGGATGACTGCATTAACTGAATGATTAAAATCAATGTTTCCTCACAGCTCAACCCTAGACATTAAAAGTTGTTGAGCATTCATACACACATACACACACTCTCTCTCTCCTCTCTCTCTCTCTCTCACACACACACACACACACACACACAAGCAAACATACAGGGTTGCGGGCCTTAGTTGTTGACTAGGGTTCCACCTGCTGACTGCAGGGGATGTAGGAGAGTTCAGCCCAGACTGGAAGTCCCATGGGACTGTATGAAGCCCCTCTCTGCCACCCTCCTCATCACCTTCGTTCCAGCCCCAATAGTCAGTCTCCTAATTCAGCAAGTTCCACTACCAGTGCCTCAGCTGGAAGCCTCTACGGGAAGGACCCCTGCCCGGCTGGAAGGTGCTTCGGGTAACCTTGAGGACTGTACTTCACTGTTCACCCTGAGTGAGGTCACACCATCAGGCTCCTACTACACTGTTATTTTCCCTGTGCCCCCTCTCTGCAAAGATGGTGCAGTGTGCAGCCTTCACTTAAGGACAGCATTGATGCCCAAGTGCAGAGCAGCTCCACAAATCATAAACTGGGTTTGAACAGGGAAGGCCTTAGCTTCTGTCTCCAGCTCTGCAAAAGAAAAAATAAGTAAATAAATGCTTCAAAGAAAAAGTTAAAGTTATGAGAATGTAATTCGCACACCGTGATGGTTGGAATAGGAATGCCACCCATAGGCCCACATATCTAAATCCTTAGTCATCAAGAAGTGGCACTACTTGAGAAGAATTAGGTATGACCTTTTGGAGTAAGTGTGGCCTTGTTGGAGGAGGTGTGACACTGGGGGATGGGCTTTGAGGTTGTGAAAGCCCAAGCCAGGTCTGTTTCTTCCTGCTCTCTGGATGGAGAACTTCAGCTACTTCTCTAGCACCATGTCTGCCTGTGTACCACCATGCTTACCACCATGATGATAATGGACTATACCTCTGAAACTGTAAGCCAGCCCCAATTAAATGCTTTCTTTTATAAGAGTTGCCTTGGTCATGGTGTCTTTAGCAGCAATAGAACACTGACTAAGACATCCTCAATTTACTTGTTTATAGAATGTAATGCATTTTTTCAGTTTTTAAAATAACACCACAATCCACCCATCCTCTCTCTCTCTGTTTCTGTCTCTCTCCTCTCTTTCTCTCATGTTTTGTTTCTGATGTTTTAGGATAGTTTTATATTAATTTGACACAAGCTAAAGTCATTTGATAAGAGGGAGCTTCAATTAAGAAAATGCTTCCAGAAGATCAGGCTTTAGGTAAGCCTTATGGCATTTTTTAATTAGTGATTAATTGGGGAGCATTCAGCCCTTGTAGGTAGGACCATCCCTGGGGTGGTGGTCCTGGGTTCCTTAAGAAGGCAGGCTGAGCAAGCCATGGGGAGCAAGCCAGTAAGGAGCTCTCCTCCGTGGCCTCTGCATCAGCTCCTGCCTCCAGGTTTCTTCCCTGCTTGAGTTCCTACCCTCACTGCTTTTGATGATGAACTGTTACATGCAACTGTGAGCAGAATGCACTCTTTCCTCCCCAAGTTGCTTGTTGGTCATGGTGTTTCATCACAGCAATAGAAACCCTCACTAAGACAGACTTTAGTTCTCCATATAGTACTTGGCTGGCCTGGAACTTTCTATGAAGGCAAGGCTGGCCTCTAACTTGTAGGGACCCTCCTGCTTCTGCCCTTAAATTCTGGGGTTGCATCAGGATATATGTTTAAACACATGGCCATTAGCAGTCACCTTCTTTGTCTCTATGCCTCTGCAGGGTCTGTCAATCACTTCTCTCTTTTCTGTCTCTGTGAATTTGTTTTTCTGAGCATTTCCTGTAAGGGAACCAAGAAGCATGTGGATTCATGCATCTGGATTCTTGATGCTGCATTTTAAAGTTCGTTTGTGCCGGGGCTTGTGTCCATCCTCCGTTCCCTTTTGTGGCTGTGTGTTCATTTCAGGGCTGTGTCATGCCATTTGCATATTGACTGTCAGGCATTTGGGTGGTTCCCACTTTGGGTATCAGGAGTAACTGTCCTATGAACTTTCCTGTGTAGGTTGTCTGTGGACACGTGTTCTCATTTCTCTGGTGTGTATCTCAGTAATGGGATGGGTGGGTCGTCAGATAATTGCCTGTGCTGTGCTCAGAGGAACAGCCACACCGTTTTCCAAAGGGGCTGTACCACGTTACATTCCCCATCACAATGCAAGGGGCTCCCATCTGCCCACATTCTCACCCACACTTCCCACTCTACCCTTCTGCACTCTGGCTGCTGAGTCTTTGGTACCAGAGCCTCTCACCCTGCTTGCCCGTGGAGGGACAGCCAGTGGATCTCTGCATGGACAGAGTTACCTTTCTCATTGCTGGTGCAAAGTTCCTAAGAAACAAGAGGGAGAAGGATGAATTTTGCCTCAGTGATAGAGAGATTTTGCCTCATCCTTGAAGAGAAGGTGGGGTGGTGGGAATGACATCGTCTGTGGTCAGGGAAGGTGGTATAGTCACATGTGGTTAGACCTGAAAGAAGAGAACTAGACAGGACCAGAGGTGAGTACAACCTTCAAAGGGTGGTCCCTCATGGCTTACATCTGCCAGATAGGCCGCAGGTCCTAAAATGCCCATAATCTCCCCCAAAGTGTGATGAAGGCCAACTATTCAAACACATGAACCTGTGGGGGGCTTTTGCACTCAAACTATAACAGCAGACCCAGAATGGGGGCTACTGCATGCCACTAATTTTGAAAACCATGGGTCCCTTACCCATGAAGCCAGGGGAGGAGCCATGCCAAGGTGGTCGCCTGCTCAGCCATGGCTTGGTGTGGGTCCTTGCCAACACTGGCCTCTGCAATGGCTTGTCTGGCTGGCAGCTCCTGATGTGCTTGTGGTTTTCCCTCAAACAAGCAGTAGCTGAGTTTTCACTTGGCTGTCTGCCAAGCCACTGTGCTTGCCCCACTGTGTATGGGTGGCTAGAATTAGCAGTGGCCCCAGTGTTCACAGATACTCTCTGCCTCTCGGTACATCAGAGATGTTTTCCTGTCTGCCTTGAAGCATCAAATGTCTGTGGGGTGCCTTGGGATTTTGTCACAGATCTTGCTTACTTTTTCTGATTCCAGGATTTTTCTAATTCATGGCTGATGCCCATATATACAGATGGTCCTCTGGATATAGCAGGCTAAAAAACCAACATGAGCTGAAAACATTATAAGTCAGGTCTGGGGGGTGTAACCCAGGGATTGGTGTTTGCCATGAGAGGTAGCCAGGGGTCAAGCCTTCAGGAGCTCAAAAATTGGATTTTCTACCAGAGAGCAACAAAAGGAGAGCAATTAATGTCAAGTTGGAGGAGAGGCATACTCAAGCCTTCGCCAACAAAAGTCCATCTAGCATGGTTGGAAGAGGTGTCATGGGAAGTGAGAGTGATCAGGAAGATCAGGCAGGTGGTGGCCAGAGCCAGAGCAGGACAGGCCAAGCTGGAACCAGGTATTGAGAATGGATTATCAGGGCTTACAAATGCTAACACTGAAGAGCAGGAGTTACACCCCAAGTTATCCCAGAACCGAAGCGTCCTTCTCTATAATGCTAGAGACTAGGAAAGTGCTCTACTGTTGAGCCACACTCCAGCCCTAAGACAAAATTTTAACCAAAAAGAAGATGAAACATCCTTGGAGACTTTGTTCTTCACTGATTTAAAGGCCTCCAAGATGACATGACCAGTGCCAAAGAGTAGCAAGGTATCACTGCCATTACTCACAACAAAAGCAAAAACAATAGCCTGATGTGTCTGCCTGACAAGCCACTTGCTGGTTCCTATATTGTGGCCTAGCCCAGTCCACAGGGCTCTGGGGCCTGGAGTGTGGTCCTGCTCCTCACCTCCTCAAGGCCACAGACACAACACACTATATCAGTGGCAATCTTCAGAAGGCACACTACTCTGCCTCCTGCATCTTGCCTCAGCCTGCTGTTCTGCCTGAAAACCCCTCTCCACCCGGGAAGTCTGTCATCTCAGATTCCTAGGCACACCCCATCACTATTTCATACTATTTTGAAATGTTTATTGCACTGTCCAACAGGTGTTTACTAAGCATCCAATTCATGGATTTCCAGTGGCTAGTGGATCCAGCTCTGTTTAGTGAGGAACGGCCAGAGAGGGAGACAGGTAGCAGTTAGCATAAATACTGCCGTGTGTCGATTAACAACAGAGTACGTTTTCAGCTGGCAATTTTGCCTTTGTGCGGGCATCTTAAAACACACTCAAACAGACACAGCTGGTGTAGACCTACTACACGACTTAGCCACTGCTCTCAGGGCCACCACAAACAAAATAACACAAGCAAGGTCAAAAAGAGGAAGTTATATAGGAACCGTGATCTGCATGGGGCAGCTGCTGGCTTCACGTGGCACACTGTTTTACGTCTCCCTTTTCTTTTCTTGTTATTTCAAAGGAAAGCACTTTGAAATAATGATAAAGTATATAGAAAGCACAATAGCCATTAACAGTATTGGTTAGCATCAGGTCTTAGGGACTGTAATGCATGTGTTATGATTTGCTATAGTTGCTGCTATGGCACAAGGCAGCCAGACAACAGAAATTTTCAACTCCATTATAATCTTATTACCCATAACTGTAGACACAGCATTCCTGGAGGAAAAGACTAAAGAGGATGGTTCTGGAGAGGCTGCTAGTTAGTTCCCAACTGCTCACCCCTGAAATATTCACACAAAAACTATATTATTTAAGTCACTGCTTGGCCCATTAGCTCTAGCTTCTTATTGACTAACTCTTACATATTAATTTAACCCATCTCCATTATTTTATATTTTATCACGAGGCTCGTGGCCTACCAGCAAGGTCCCAGCATCTATCTCCAGCAGGGCTACATGGCTTTTCTCTGACTCTACCATTCTTTTTCCCAGCATTCAGTTTAGTTTCCCCACCTAGCTCTGTGCTTCCCTGCTCTACTATAGACTCAAAGCAGTTCTTTATTCATTAATGGTAATCACAGTATACAAAGGGGAATCCCACATCACTTCTCCTTTTCTGTTTAAATAAAAAGGAAGGTTTTA
>LOJH01022451.1:6971-19896 GCA_001685095.1 Ellobius talpinus
GTATGTGTGTGTATGTGTGTGTATGTGTGTGTATGTGTGTGTATATGTGTGTGTGTGTGTATGGCTGACTGGGTAGCAATTCAAACAGAAGAACCTGTAACTTACATAGTCCCAAGAACTACAAGTGGTCCAAGGAGCACTTGCCTCTCCCTTCAGTGATGGCAGTATAAGGTGCCATCACCATGCCCTCAGACCTTACAGCTCTAGGAAGCTGTTACTGTGCTTTCAACTGGTGAAACAGTTAGAGAGCATGCCAGTGTGTGACAGCACACCTCCTTTGTCAGCAACCAGCTCCATTTCATACTTCAAAACAGTACGTCTTAATTATATTTTATAAATTTTAGTAAAATTTCAATTATAATAGTGCTGAATAGAGTCCTCACATGTACTCAATGACATCTGAAAAGTAACAATACACACACTACTTTTGCGTTTACACTAACCACACACAAAGTATGTTTTTCCAAAAATTTAAAACACGAAGTTAAAATATCATAATCTCCATAATCATTAAGAGATCCAAAATCAAAATACCTATTCAGTAAATGAGAATTCTTATTCTAGTAATATGTAATCATCAACTATTATAAAGCTAATCTATCACCTTTCTATATAGATTTGCTTAAATATTGACTTCCCTGGTTATTCACTTTATAGATTATTAAGCAATCTAAGCAGGTAAATTAAAATTTGCTTTCCTGTAGATACTACAGGCAGTGGAGAGAGTTCAACAGGAAAATTTTTCAAGGCTGTTGCAAAAATGCAAAAATAGCTGAGTACTATCCAGAGGTTGCACAGCTAAGGCACATGCATGGAAATACCCCCAATATTCTGCACCCTCAATTTTAATGACTAAATATATTGCAGAAAACATTAGTTTATTCTATCTTAACATGATAATAATTTAAACTAAGCATGTCAATATTACTCCCAAAAGGTAGGAAGTGTAAAGGGGTAGGCCTAAATAGCACTCAAGTGGATAGCAATGGATTCACCGGCCACGCATTGGCTTCACTCTGCCTTTGAGACTGAGGTCATTATCTGAAACAGCTCTGCTTGTAAGACAGGTAGTACAGAAGAACAGTAAGCCTGCGCAGAACCAATGTCTTTACATGTCATGCTATTTGCAAATGCAATTGAATTTCTTGCACAGGAACTTCCAGATCCATTTCTTTCCCCTACTTGGTTCACCTTTTTCAACTGTATTTGCAAAATTATGAGGCTCAACCTCTCACTGTGGTACTGAGCATCTCTCGCTGCCTACAGTATTGGATACCTAAATGCAGGTCCTTAAGAAAATTGTCTTCCAGTGTCTGTTTTCAGCTGGCACTCTCCTCCTAGGTAGGCATTTCAAGCTGTCTTCAAAGCAGAGGCCTTTCTGCACGCACTGCTGATACTTCCCTGAACTGTGGTGCTCATGCCTGTCAAAGTCAGGACTCACTCAAGCATCCCTTCTTCCGAGAAACCTCTCCCGCATCCTCTGCATCCTCCGCCAAGGGTTATTTTGCACTTTTTAATGTATCATCTCAGCCTCTCTGGTGGTACTTCACCTGTCTCTTTTAAAAACAGCTTGCTTTCCACAGTTCTTTTCAGAAGCATCTTAGATTATACAGGTTTTGATGACAGCGGTGAAACATTCTATTTTCTACCAGCTTGTATTTATATTGCATTTTATTTTCTCTTACATATAATACCAGAATCTTGTTATTACACTTGCTAAAATCAGCTTGCATTGTATGATTCTACAAGGTACCTCTGTGCTAAATAAGCTATCTACAAAATCTCAACTAGCATGGCTGGGCCCTTTCTATAAAATATTTTTAAACCATTGGATCATCTTCTAAACTTTAGAACTAAAGAGTAAATAGAATTGAGCAACTTAGTTTTGAGGCCTGATTTTTTTTAAAAAAAGTTTTAAACATGAATATCCAATCCCAGACAAAATGATGAACACCCAATCCCATACAAAAATAATAAAAATGAAAATATCCCGTGAGATTTAGTTGAAGGAACTAGGAATAGTTACACTGGAGAAAAAGAGAGTACAAAGTGAACACTACTATCATTTAAATAACTATAGGAATGTCTGCCAGACAATGGGTAAATTTATTCTGCACTGCTGCTGAGAACTACCCAGAAGTAGGCAGGGCTTCCCAAAGAAAATGGTGTTTAAGTAGAGGCTGAATCCAGGCAGTCCAGGGTGAACTGTCCTGAATTCTTTCTTCCATGCCTCGGGATTAAATAATGGCTTTTCTATTTCCTGGAATCACATAAGAGACTTCACATTGCAGAGCGCCCCATCACCAGCTGACAGATCAATACATCAGATCTTATACTTAAGGTATTGATCAGCATCATTTTAGAGATTTGAATGGGCTAAGTCACCACAGCCATACTTACTACACAATGTACCACAGGGAAAGAACAAAAACATCTTATGAGATGTTCTGCTGCCCCTAAAGGTGCAGCTGGCTCATATACAAACTCTAAGGCACTAGGGAAAAAAAAGCACAGGAACTAACTTCCATGGGCTAAAACACCAAGCCATAGGCATATTCCAGAAGACACTACCACTCAGCCCTCTCCCTTCCTCTATCTCATTTTCCAGGGACACTCACATGTCAAATACAAATAACAGTCGTTCCCTTTGGCATATTGTGAAAACTTCATAAGAAACTTAAACCAACCCAGTTGGCTCAAAGGTGATCCTAAGTCTTAAGATACATAGGGAAACACTGTTTTATGGCTATAAAATGCCATATAATCTTAGTCAACTTCAAAACCACAGTAATTATTATTAGTTTTGAAATGTCCTCTGCTTGTCTTCAACTGTCCCCTCTGGTATCAACCATAAGAATGAAAAAAGAGTGGTCAGGGCAGTTTCTTCGAGAAATAAATTTGTGGGATCATCCACGAAGGGATAAAACTTTTCCAGCTGTTAATGACCACTGTAGGGCTTCATTAGGTTTAAAACCATCAAATTCTCCCCCAAACACAGCCAACACACAACTAATGACTTAACAGGTTTGGAGTTTGTCCATTACAAAAAAAATCTAGCATCCACATTTCATGTCCAATTATTTGCTACATTCAATACTGATGAGTGCTGTGTTTTTTAAAAGGTCATTTAGAATATTCTGAATCACTTGGCACATTTTAAAGGCTATACTTAATTAAATTTGGGATCAAGTTCATCATGCATATCACTAAGGTCATTTGAACAAGTAAACAGATTACACATTCAGAAACAATTGCCTTTGGATGCATTTTCCTTCCCTCAGTTTCCCTCATTTTTTTACTTATTTATGGCTTGAATATATATGTAACTAGCTTGATATTTTATTTGCCTTGCCTGGTAATGATCTATATCAAGTCAAACCCATCAGGAGACATTATCAGAAGCTAGGGACATTCTGATCATTATCTCTTGGAAAGCACATATTCTGTAATATACTGCAGCAATAATAATCAGTTACCTCAAGAAGGGCCTGCTAACCCTTTTCATAAATATATTGATGTGTGTTGAGACTTTTGGTTTTTTTTTCCTCCAGCAACTGAATTATTCTCAAAAGTCAGTGTTGCTTCGCACTCTAAATATAGTCCCTCTGATTCTCTTGTATTGCCCTGCTCCATTCCCAGGAGGCAGAGCAGAGCTACCAGCAAAGCTTCGCTTTCACAGACGAAAAAACCAACAAAATATGATAGAGGTACAGTCACTTGGCCTGAGTCATTTTGAAAATCAATAATGAGGCAAGCAATACAGTGCTGGGGCCAGAGTGTAGAGCCATCCATTCTGGTGGCTCTTCCAGCCCTAGTGTGCAGTTTAATGAACACAGCCTCGGAAGAGCAGTGCTGGCATCTGAAATCCTCATTAAATCCTCAAAGTTCTAGACGTCAAGAATAAACTTTGTCACATGGCTAAGGACAAGAAAATAAACCAAATGTTTATAACCTTGTGGTTTTCTTTCTTGCTTAAAGGAAGGGAGATTATCCCAGATGTAAAAAGCAAGAGAAGAAAAGAAACCAAGTTTGATCATTGCTCCATGGGCAATTAGAAGCTGAACTCCTCATGACCTGTCCATAAAGTCCTGAGCTGTCCATCAGAACTGACCCAAGGGACCACTGCACAGTATCCAAGACAGAATTTCACCACCAGCTTTGCAAGACAGGGCACAGTTTCACTCCAAGTCTGCCCTCCTCTATTTTTCCACTTGGCCTCCATAGCCCAAGGGTAAGGGGGAAGAAAAGGAACTCCCTCTTTTATTCCATATTTATTCTAGCTGACCCACCAAGAAACAGCACTTCCTCACAGCCCGACCTGTGAGCAAGGACCCCTTCACACAACCCTCTTCCTTAGAGGCTCTTCCACAGAAGATGGACAAGGAAAATTAACTTCTCACACAGACACCCTGTTCAATTACAAAGTCCCTTTCTCAGCCACAGAAGGGATTCAGGCTCCTGTTCACTGGGATGAAAACAGACAGGAGATTTAGATCATGGCTTCAAGAGGATTTTGTAACTAGAGAACATAGAATAAAGCGGAAAACAGCAAGATCTACTAGTGGGAAATATATAGATGGAATGGCCACCTCGCAGAGAGATAAAGTTTCTTTCCTAGCCTTCAATGGATGCTTCTGGAGATCCAGAAAATACACTGTCACACACTGTGGTCAGCAGACTTTGGTGGAAGTGGGAGCCAAACTAATCTACTAGAAACTTTATTCGTTGAAATATTAAAATATAAATTCCAAATATAATCTTTATGACAGCAAACTCACAAATGCATTTTATAATACAATGTGATATGCCATTTGCAAAAGAAAGAAATGGTGCTCCATGTCTATGCCAAAGCCTGATAGCACTGAGTGTTAAAAACTATTTGAATTCTACTTTTTTTAAAAAAAAAAAATTTCTTTTTGCAGTACTAGGGATGAAACCCTGGTTTGGGTGCATGTTGTGCTGTATCCTTAACCCTGAAAAAATAGAAATAAATAGTGCTATAATATTTATTTATATGTTTACATACATGTCTGTATAAATACATATGTTTAAATCAGTGGTATATTTTAGGAATGACTGAAGTAATCTTTCAGTGTTTCTTTAAATCCCATTTGGGCTGAGACACTCATTATATAAGTAGGAATTATCGAACACCTTGAAAAACATACAGCATAGTAACTGAATTTGCCAGAACATTCCTAAATTCATCTACTAAAATCAAACTCCCTAAGGATCAGGCCTTCTCTTTTACTATTTTGTTCACTGGTGATGCCTCCGTGTCTAGACCACCACCTTTCCCAGACCACCAATCTTTCCTGAATTAATAAGGAAAACATTTTAAAATCAGCAGTCCCCAAAACTGCCCCACGAGTGGACCCAAGGCCTCAGGGGTGAACACTGCTTCTCCCAGCTATTGAAACTTAGGCAAGAGTTCAAGTTGGGTAATTCAGGCACCAAAGACTATTTTTAGCCTGAACCCTTCCCACACCAGAGAATTCAGTTCACTTCACTGGTACTGCACACTAGCTAAGCGGGCTGAGGAATATCCAAGATCTTAATTGGTGTTTCCATTTGTTAACTGCCGAAGCCTTGTGCATTATGACATTGTTTTCTAAACTGTTTCAATCAGGAGTTTAACGGACCATTTGAAAATAGTTCAGGAACATTTTACTGTCACAACAACTTGAGTTCTTTTGTGTTTTCATTCCCTTGCAATCCCTTGAAAAATAATCATAGCCGCCGAGCACTATACACGCACTGAGAGCTCACAGGGATCTGAGCACACAGTCCCACAGAAGCTTCACAGTGACCCTCCAACAGATACTCCCTCCTTTCATAACCTCAGAGCTGTCGAGTGAGTTTTCAATCACCCACCCCCCACACCCCAGCTGGAATACACCCAGGGACATTTCACTGTGCTCTGATTTCAAATTGAGGCTCCCGACCCAGAGAATGCCCACTTAAACCTCTGGTAAGTACCCACAGGCTGCTGAGGGAGGCCTATACTCAGTGGTAAAAATGGTTAGCTGGCCTTTATTTTTTTCATTTTTAAATGACTCTTAACATGAACAACTACACCATGAGTTGACACAGAGCCTTGAGTTCAAATGCTGCTCCACGGGTGACTCAGTTTCTTCACTTGCAAACACAGAGATAATGACACCAAATCTCAGGGTGGCGGTGAGCTCACAATTGGGAAGTGGTTCCTGCTATTGAGCCTGTCATAGGATCAGGGCTCTTTAAGACCCCAGTCCCTTCCTCTTAACTGATTTGCTCAATTGGCCCTGTGCCAATTTTTTAAGGGTTTTGTTCATTTGGGTAATACCATGATTAAAGAATAAAATGACGTTGCAGCTCCCTGTAACAATGCAGTCGAATTTTAGACTGATAAAATATATGATGAGAGAGGCTCTAAAAGCCGTCTGTTCCCAACTCTTCCGTTTCCAAATGAAGTCCAGAGAGCTTCGATGACTAGCTTCTAGGTTGTCACAAAAAGTTCCCTGCAAAGACCAAGCCAAGCCTTCGTCTTCTGCACTGCATGCCTGTGATCCCTTCCCTGGCTCTCGCCTTCCACTACACAGAGATGTCAACACATGTAATTTTCAGACAATTAAGAGGTATAAAATAACCTCAATTTAATTGCATCCAATTAACAAGGCAAATTAGCGTTTCATATGTACACTATTAAACCAGTTGTCTGGCTTCCAAAAGAAATAAAGCATAGTTTCAAATGAATCTCCCATTTTGGAGTACAAAGCTACTTACAATTTAAATTACCTTTCCAACAATCTTCCTTCTATGGAATTAGACAGAATCTCGATTTTAAAATAAATCATTTCTGCCGCAATCTAGATAAGAATTCCTGGTGTTATCTTGTAACTATCAATACTTTCTCTCTCCCTGAACACATGATTTTCTACCATGTTTATATGTTTGAGGGATGGTGTGAATACTTACAGAACCTTAAGTTATGACAAATGAGGGTGGGTCCAAATTTACCCAAAGCCTAGTTAACCAAAGTCCCAGATTTTCCCTCTACCTTTGACATAAGTGAATCTGCCACAGTGCAAATAAGATCTTCTTTCTTTTCAGTGAAAACGAAACCACCAAACAAACCTCTGTCGAGTCAAGCTTTGCATTTCCAATTCTCCAACACCATCATGACTTGGATACAATAGTTACCCCCTAAACGCCATGTTCTAATGACTTTCCAACGAATCACCAATCCATTCCTTACACATTTCCACCCCACAGTCTAAACGCCCTGTGATTTAACCATGATCACTGTTACACACTGGTGTTGGATGATCAGCTTCCATTACGTAATCGTGAATATTTTTTAGGGTGAAACTTTGTAGAACAACTTAAAATAATAGTGATATACCTCACTTACATTGCTGCTCAAACCTGAAATGGCAATGTTTAATCAAATATTTTAATCAATTTTAAGATAACATTAGGCTAGCGATTAAAGTCTCATTGTCACCCAACAGAGTCCACCTCCATACTGAATGTTAGGGCAATCTGACCAACTCCTAACTACCAAGGCCTTTTAGAACCTTTCTAAAACACACACTTCATAGCATGGTTGCTCTGGCCCAACCCTCAAATACAACCCAGCTTCCTCCAGACTACTATGGTCCCAGGGGATATACAGTCAGCTACCTTCCCAAACTCCGCCTGACTCTTCCCCTCCCTGGTACTGCTGCTCTGCTCCCCCACCCCACACCCTACCACACACACCGCTTATCTTCTTCAGCTTTCAAAGCTTCCAGTTCCAAATCCCTTTTCCTGTGAAGACCTTCAGTTCTTTTCACTTTAGGGAGCAGGAAGCTTCTAACTCTACTTTGATTTGGAAGTTTTAACTCTGCTTTATAATAAGGCTTATAATAAACCATATGTCTTCTCCAGATTGTAAAACAAGCCTTGAAATCGGAGATAATTGTCCTGTTGTCTGGTAATGAGTCTGTCGGCGGAGTCCAAGCTTGGACTGCCACCTACATTTTCAATATTATATAAAGAATGAGGTTGAGAGTACATTAACAACATTCACATGAAAAAGAATGAGGAAGATCTTCAGAAGCCTGTGTTTCCAGTTCTTTTCCTTCAACGTCATGTTACACTGATCCCTAATCATGTAAAATTGAATCCTGATTTTTGCAGTCATGTAGATAAATTACCTAGAGCATTGTAAGTTTCACCCTTTACTAGTTATTGAGAAATAATAGGTCCAGCTCATGCAGGGCTTCAAAGATCAATTGGTTACTTCACACAAAGACCTTGTTTTAAGAAAAAAAAAGAGCATTCTCTGAATTGGTAGTTACTCATCAATTGGATCAGTGATGCAGGCCAGTTTAGTTTATTAGAGCCCCCAAATAAACATTTTTGAAATTTAAATTCCTTATGATCACAAATACGAGCACGCACTGGTCAGCTCCTTCAGTGCCATTCCAAACCCCCAGAGGGTCAGAACCAATTGATAATGAAGCTCTATGAAGGAGAGATCTGTGACACAGCTCCATCCAGTCCTTGGGAATTTGCTTTCCGACAACTATCCTCTCACATGGCCAGTAGGAAGGACCTCACAGGGCCTGATTTGCCAAGAGCAGGCCTCCTTTATGCCTGATTGGGCAATCACTCATGGGGTCACCTGCCTCCCAGGGCTCACCTTCCTTGTCTGGCCTTATCTCGTTATCACTTCTTTCTTGTCAGCCCTCCAGCCCCACTGGCTTGCTTCCAGCTCCTGGACACATGCACATCTCCCAACCTCAAGAAAATGACACTTTTCTTTCGACACTTTCCCAGTCACTTTCTTGTGCTCCAGGACCAGGGTGACATAAACTCCTTTATGTATTTTCCATAGCAAACACATTATTACACATAAATTGACCACATGGCCAGTGTCTATCCACCCACTCCCTTTCTCATTTGAGCCAATCATTATATCCTTAGTAGGTAACATAAGGGCAGACCCATCAAAAATACTTATTGAATGACTAGAATATCAATTGTGATGATAAGACATCTGTGGTGGTATTCAGAAAAGACAGCTAAGATTGTGAGTGGCAAGTTTGAAAAGGCAGGGGTGGGCGGCTGGTTATTCCTGACCCTGAAGTCAACCATCCTGCGACCCAAAAGTGATGAGATTCCTCCTGCTTCCTGCCCAGATTCACCCTCAGGGACCAAAGCATCATTTTCATCCTTTCCCCTCCATGTCTATGAGTTTGCGCTCTGCTTTAAGCTAACAGGAAGTTTAAATGTATGGATTAACTAAGACAATAGATCACTTGTCGTAGTTGATAACCTCAAATGATGGATCATGTGAATGTATAAGATTAGCACATCTTTGGTCCAGACCAATAGTAGATGAGACATCAATTCTGGATCAGCCCTAACGCAACCATGTAGCCAGTAAAGGCCCATGTTACTCTAATGCTGGCTCATCTCAGAGAAGCCTAAGTCGCACGGAGCAAGAAACACATCCTCTTTCTGTGAAGTTTTGGAGTTGTGCCACAATAATTAAGTGCTAAAATATTTTTCCAAATGACCTAACGGTGTCTGACACCTTTTTCAAAATACTGATTTTCAAACTCATTCTTCCAGGTTTTTACCGTAATTAGCACAAAGGGAGCACTGCTCCATTGTGATATCAGGAACAAATAAGAAAGTAAAACCATTTCTCAGACATTTCTTCCAAACAAGAACAACTATGCTAAAACAAAATCTCCCTATGTCTCAATACTCTATGTCCACCCCTAGTTTCACAGCAAAACCCCCATTTAAGTATTTCCTTGGTATCATTGAAGACTTTCAGTGATTAAAGCCAACCCACTTACCCTGAAAGGTTTGAAGCGCCATATGAAACCTGAGCTCCTTAACCTGGGTTAGCAGACTTCCTCTGCTCCACTCTCTGATATCACTCTGAATGTCACAGCACTTACATACCAAAGTTTAGCTCAGTGAGTTCACATGAAAGTTCCTAGACAAGAAGTCTACTGCTGAAATATTCAAGGGCAGGCACACACTAGAGCCACTTCTCCACCCCCGGGATGGACCCAAAGGACCTGATGTAAGAGAAGGCGCTCCCTGTGCTGATGTGAACTAAAATGTGAAAACTGTATTTTTAGCCAGTAAGAGAGTTGCAACCCGTCTGCCCCACAGCTGTGTTTCCAGCTGATCTGAGCCACTTTCCTCTTATTATAATGGTCACCACAGAAGTTTCAATCACTTCACAACTAATACTGGATTATACTTTCACCAGGCCAAACAATGCTTTCTACCAATCTTTTCCCACACGGTACTACGTTAAGAACGGAAGAAACACAAAGAGCAGACTTATTGGTTGTTGTGACTGAAATGAAGTCCTTCCCACTTAAAAAAAAAGGCAAAGTATAAAATAAATTTATCATTATACTAGAATAAGCATAAGGCACTCAACCTGGTTTCTGAATAATGTCACACTGCCAAGAGTTCATGCTGACACATGCACCACTATCCTCTAAGGCACGCCTGTATATATGTTGTCTTCTGCTTGGTCTCATGGTAACAAGAACATTTGTAAGCGCATCCAATAGAAAAGGAGCTGATCAATCAAAACATTCTGCTAGGTAATCTTTCAATGTAGTCAAACAGGACCATTCTCTTATGTGATATGTTACCTATAATAAATTCTTCATATGCTGTGATGTCTTACAGAAATGTCTAGTTTAATACTTTTTAGCCCAACAGCTCCCAAGGATCTAACCAGTTAAAATATAAGCTAAATCCTAAATATGAAATAGCCTTAATATATTACCATTCCCCCAGCTGTCCCCCAATTAATTTTCACTGATTTAATCTTAAGCAACTTTATACACAATAAGTTACTGCTAATAAAGTCAATCTAAAAAATGCAATCACTGAACACACCACAGATGCTAATATGAAATTTTGTGTTATACCTCATCTATTCTCAAAGCAATCAATGATCTCACACAATTTTCAGAAGATGCAGCATTGTGATATCGCATTTTTCTGCACAAGAGAAACATAGTGCCTATTTCAAGCCTAGTGGTCCAAGAGATTATGACACTTGAAGCTCACTGTCATTATGTAGATATTGGCAGCACCCTCCCCTCTCCGAATAAAAATGCAGTTGTAATCTGGTACCATGATTCCTTAGAGCTCCACCAGAATTTTCTCTTAGCAATAAAAAATGATTTCCACATTACTCAGATGCAAAGCATTCCTGCTTTGATAAACTTCTACAACCAAAAACTCAAACCCAACAGGCTCATTATACAATCCTCTTGGGTAATTTGCAAAATTTTATATTGGCATGCCTATAAGACATATAAACAATCAGGCATTCACAAACCTTTAACACATATTTATACTTAATAATATAAGGATATACTTAAAATAAATTGGTTTGCTCAAGGACAAATAGCATCACTGTATCAGTACAGGAAATGTGTCTAATAAACTTCCATGGCCTTTTTAGGAGGATAGATCACAGCAAATTTAATTAGTATGAATCTTATTAATATTTCAAGTAATTTCTTGGTTTGATTATTCACGCAAAAGAAACAACTGTACTGAAGAGAAAAAAATCAATAGCCCTTGATGAGGGCTCTGAGTTGGCAAAAAATAGTCCTCCTGTGAATTACTGAAGTCCAATTTTTGGAGTGGAAGAAAGTACCAATATAGTTTTTAAATAAATTGAGTTATTTTTAAAATGGCAGAAAAGGAAGGAGGGGAAAAAATCAGTTCAATTTTTCTAGTATAATGAAAGTACCGGAAGCAAGCCTCTCTGTGTTCATTTTGGGCCTAAATAACTGTGCACAGCATAAGGGTTTTTGCAATGTCAGTTGCACAGCTTCCTGTGTGAATTCTAAGCCATTACAGGTGTCCTGGGGTTTCCCGTGTAACCTAGAGATTCCTCTGCTAGCCTCCGCGCTAAACCCCTCTGCCCCCAGCCCAAGCACGTTACTGCGGGTCTCCTCCAAGTGTCAGTTTTACAGACCCTCTCTCTATTCACTGCATCTCTGAGGTGAGAGCGCCCAGTTTCCCTTGGCGATGCAAGTCAAAAGCTTTCGCATTCGGAGGACTAGTTCCTGCAGTCCTTTGCACTTAGATGCTTTCAAGTAGGCAGGCGAGTGATGAACCACTAAAAGAAACCCTCCTTTCCCTCTGTCTCTTCCTCACTAGGAGCCGCATCCCTAAAGCACAACACCCAGAGACCCTTTCCGACCTTCTAGCCCCCACACAGGGTGAGCCTGGAGGGTTGGGGTCTCTTTTGCTCCTGTCCTCTGCTGCACTGGGTCTGTTATGTAAGAGGGACAGGACGCGGGAGGCACATGCGTATAAGGCGCACCGATCTGTGATAACAGCTGGGATGGCAGGGCATATCTGGAGTCGTCCCCCCACCAAATACGACAGACACCACACACGCACATCACCCTCCACCACACACACAAACACACATACACACACACGCACACGCACACGCACACACAGAGCTATGTTTTCCTGTCTTAGCCCTACCAGTACCAGACGCACAGAATGGAAAGGAGGGGGACTGGGGGTGAAGGGAGGTGAGGTGCGGCAGCAGCAGCACATCTGCTTTGATAGCAGCCAGCAAAGCCGCCGCGGCAGAGAGCCCCTCGTTAACCCCCTTCCTGTGGCTGCACCACGTCATGGAACATTCCCGGAACGGGCCAACGTTCCACCCACTTCAGGGAACAGACATAAAGGCACAGACCCAGCTCCTCACGGTGCACAGCCCAAACACACATGTTTCTTCCCGATTCCCCAAGCAGAAGCACAAATAAGCATGCAATCCGCCCCCACCCGTCTCCACGAGCCCGGGGCCAGCCGGCGGCGGCTGGAGCCGCTCTGCGGCCGGTGCACCCGCAAGGCAAGGGCGCCTCCGCCTGAACCTTCC
>LOJH01022452.1:7580-19896 GCA_001685095.1 Ellobius talpinus
AGAGAGAGAGAGAGAGAGAGAGAGAATGGCATATTCAATTAAGTTTGAATTTACAAAGAAAAGGAGTTTGTCAAAAACTGTTGGGGGAAAACTGTTACTTCACTTATCCTCTGAAAGTTGTAATCTCTAATTTGAAAAATTTTATATAAATTGGGTAGTTTTATCCACTGACAGTTCAACAAAAACATGTGATATCAGTGATTTTCCATTAAATATGGGAATATAACCTTCCAAAATAATTTAGTTAGATAGATGTACTGGGAACATGGCAACTTTTTCAGTGGAAGGAGATTTCATAGTCCATGAAGCATTAATTTGAAACTATGTGAGTGTTTCCATTAAGATGAGTCCTTCCATTTTGCAGACAGCAATGGACTAGATGTTAGGGAACTGTAGGGCATGTGTTGTTATATTTGCTATTCCCATTTCTCTACTACATACTATTTTAACAAATGATTTCTCCTGTTATGGAAGTACGAATATGTGAATGAAAGGCTATGTCTCAGAAGGCTAGAGAAAGTGGGAACAAATTAGTTTTTCCTGTCTTACTATGAGAATAGCATATTTTATTCGAAACATTAGATACTGAAGGGGTCACAGGATGGCTTGGGAGATAAAGAACGGTGCCATCAAACCTAATGACCTGAGATCATCACCAGGACTGACAGTACTGTATCCTGCCAATTTTCCTTTGACCTCCACATACTCTCTATCGTACATACACACACACTCACACACTAAGGTAGAGAGACAGAGAATGAGAGTAACTAAATAAGTATGTTTTAAAAAATTAATACTGCAAATACACAGAAAAATCATACCAAATTAAAAAATATAATATTAAACTACCTTTCAGTACATTTTATCTAATAATTTAATAATATTTAATAACGATTTTATACCTGTCAGCTTATGTATGTTTATATAAGGGCCAGTAATTAAATATTACTCCACACTTGTCATGCCCCTTGCTTCCATAGTGTTTATTTTGTTGAAAGCAATTTGGAAATATTTCAATACTCAGAAAATACTCCAAAGTCTAAGGTTTTAATTACTATACATGGTGTATTTGGAATTCTTTAAATTATTATAATAGTAAATAACATCAAAAATAGTTCTATAAATTTATGTAGGTTGTCCCAAGTAGAATAAAATTAGAATGAAGAAAATTAAATTTTGTTTATCTATCATCTATCTGTGTACTCTATGCAATCTCTCATTTCTCTATGTATCTATTTATCTGTTATCTATCTATCATCTTCTATCTATCATCTATCTATCTATCTATCTATCTATCTATCTATCTGTCTATCTACCTATCTGTCTATCTTTCATATGTTTCCTGATCAAGAAATTTGCTTGAGATTAGAAGCCATTAACCTAAGGAAATACTTCTTTAGTGATAAAGGCATGAGTATGTTTTTATTAATCAACCTTTTATCGGAAGAACAAAGATGACTTCTTTCCATAGAAAACTATTAGAATACCCATTAGAGACCTCAGATGCCTTTCCATGATGTTAAATTTATGTTTAGAACTTTTAAAGTGCACTATCAACATTTTTACATTTATTTTTAATGTGGAGCACTGACTTTCCGTGGGCTCCCAGGCCAGATGAGGAATGGTAGAGTGTTGAGCATGCCATAGACATATCCCAGAGCACAGAAATCAGGCCTAAGTCCATTCAACTTCCTAGAAACAAAGGCCAGGCCATGTTAAAATCAGTAAAGCGTCTCTTTCCCCACTAGAAAACTGGTTTCTTAGGAACAATGTGAGCCATAGTCTGCCAACTGATATGCCTGGAAAGTGCCCGTCCCCCAGATGGTGCTCCCTACCTCCACTCCCTCCTGCAGGCTTTGTTATTTGCATTGATGCATTATTAACATTTGCCAGCCCTCTCTCTTGTGAGCATATGCAAATCAGTTACATTACTAATTCAGTGCATTTTCTTGTTCCTTTGCACACGCCCACTCCTACCCCCACCCCCTGCCCACTCAAGCTATGTAAGCCAGCCCAGTTTACACCAATAGAGGAACTGTCTTCCAACACAGTCTCCTGAGTCTTATGTACCCTGTCTGTTTCCCCAGCTCCTCAGAATCATGAGATCACTGGTATACAATGCCAGCAGGGTCAGGGGACCCAAAAATTCAGGACCTTTCAAGTAAACCCTCCACCACTGAGTTATGCTCACAAATCCTGGTTATTTGGAGACAAGATCTTTCTATGTATGTAAAGCTATCCTTCAACTTGCTATCAGTGCCAGACTGGCCTCAAAATTTTGATGCTGTTGTCATAAGTTTTCTAATGCTGAGATTTTAGGTAAGCATTGTTTATTATAATTAGTCTGAATTGACCTCAGTGTAGTCTTTATAGAAGGTCATAGGAGCAAAGGGAGACTTGCAAGGCTCTCAACCATGAGTGTGTCCTCTAATACTGAAAACATCTGAGAACATTGATAACAAACATATATTTCACAGAGGTAGTGTGAATACTCCCAAGTTCCACATGTGATATTCAATGACTCATCATTCATTTTATTCTTTTTCTCCATTACAGGCAATATTGGGAACTGGAGTATTTAATTTACTTTTCATATTCATTTTTCAGTCAACTAAAGCTTCAACTTCAGTATGCATAATGTTTGGTTTATTTTCTTGTGGTGCTGGAGAGACACACCCTCAAAAATCTTAACCATCTCTGTTCCTAGGGCAATATTTCAGATTTTGTTTTGTTTTGTTTTTGTTTTTTGAGACAGGGTTTCTCTGTAGCTTTGCAGCCTGTCCTTCAACTCCCTCTGTAGACAATGCTGGCCTCGAACTCATATCTATCTGTCTGTCTCTCTCTCCCGAGTGCTGGGTTAAAGGCATGTGCCAGCACGAGCACCATCCAGTTTAATACTTCAGATTTTCAATGGATATTTTAAAAACAAGTGTTATATATACATGTTTGCTTTTAAGGCAGTAATTATTATGTAAAAGCAACAATTGATTATTTATCAAGCCTAAAGTCTACTGGATGTGAGTTTTGTTCTCACATTAAGTTGCTGAACCTCCTTAAAGCATTAATATCTTCATTACCTAGAAGTATAAATGATAATTTTCTTTTTAAACCCTGGAGTGATATGTGACAGGTTCACTGAAAAGATCATAGGGTGATGATGTAAAACAATAGATGCTCTCTCTATATAAATGTAATCTCCCACATCCTCTCTTCTCACCTCAAATGGAAAGCATCTTCTAAGACACATAGTGAATCATGACTTAAATTACTGGTAGGACAAGTCAGAAAATACAGAGGTCTTTAGCTGGAACTATGAGCAGTCCTTTAACACTCAAAAAAATAAAACGTAGTTGAAGCTTAAGTATAAAAAAACTGTTAGGATGAATTTGACAGTTGTTCAGAAGTTTCCAAGAAGAACACAACTCCAGCTCTCTAAGATAACATAGTCCACACTTGCCATTTCATTGCCTCGAGTCCACATGGAATAGCTCAGTCTGGGTTGGTAAAATGGTTTCCTAGATACAGCACTAGCTATGAAATCCTGATGTCCTGAGTTTAATCCCTGTAGATGATTACCCACATAAAGGTAGAAGGAAAAATAAAAGCAGATTCTTTAAAGTTGTCCTCTGATCATCATTTGATGATCCCATGCACCCCTAAATACATTATACAAGTTTAGTAGTGATAAAATAAAATTTAATAGAAGTATCTGTTATTTGTGTGTATTCACACCAGTGAATGTATACATATGGAGAGCCAGAGGTCAGCCTTGAATATCGTTCTACAAGATACCATCCATCTTGATTTTTGAAACAAGGTCTCATGGCCCAAAATTTGCCAAGTCTGAAACACTGATGGAAAATAAACCCCATGGATCTGTCTGTCTTTACCTCCTCAATGCTGTTATTAAAGGCTGATACCCAGTTCTTTTAGGTGGGTACTGGAGGTCAAACTCAGTTCCCCATGTTTCTTTAGTAAGTAGTGCACCAACTGAGCCATGCCTGAAATTGCTCAGATTATAATGTCTTAACATTACTTTAAAATCAGGCTTTGAGTAACAGAAGAATCATCCTGATCATTGAACATGACAAGTGAAAGAGCAGAAAGAGACATTATTTAAAACTGCATTTTATTTTCAGTTAATCTGGCTTGTGTGACATGTAAAACCATGATGGAATTGCCCTTCAGAACACTGATTGTCATGGTTTTAGAGAGTAACCCCTTTTCCTAGCCAAATTTAAGATGAATTGTAGGATGTAGTGTCAGACAGAGAAATGGGAAACACTGAGTGTTCCTTCCATATATAATTACTTCTAAAACTTGTCTGTCTCTTCAAAAACTCTTGTAGGGGCTAGGATAGCTCAGATGTTAAGAGTACTGACTGCTTTTCCAGAGGATGTGAGTTCAGTCTCCTGCCCCAAATTCTTATGGCTTATGGCCATTTGTAATTCCATCTGTACGGTTATCTGATGACTTTGACCATACATAGTAACTGCACTCAAATGTTCATATGTACATGCATGTCTCTCTGTGTATATATATATATATATATATGTACACACATAATTTCAAAAGTTAATAAATTGAAAGTAAAAAAAATTAAAGGTAAAAAAGTTTGTATGGTTTGCAAAGCAGATATAAGGTCAATATGTCATATCTATGAGTAAGTGGTGTTATGGAATTCCTCTCCTCTGTATCCCTGTTCTTTCTCTTTAGACTATGGCAATCAGGAATGGGAAAGAAAGCACAAAAATATGGTCTAGAAGATGATTTGGTGGGCAGGAATCTTTGCTCTGCAAGTATGAGGACCCAGGTTTGCATTCAAACACCCAACCCTTATAAAAAGCCAGTGCAGCTGTATACCACCCTGTAACCTTAGTGCCATAGGGGTCCAGACAGGAAGGTGGTGGAGGCTTCTTGGCGGCCAGCCTAACTCCAGGTTCTATGAAAGATCTCACCTCAATGCACTAAAATAGAGGGTAAGAGAGCAGGACACCAAATGTTTCATTTTATCTCTGCATAAGCTCACAAATGTGCACATCTGCATTGTGCATACACATACACTACACACACACCATCAATCTGCACATGCACACACATATATAAGAGGAAAAAAAAGAAAATGCACAAACTTATAAAGCAAGCTTCTCATTGGGACATTTATTTTGTAAATAACTCATAAATTACACATATGGGAGACACTGAGTGTTCCTTCCATATATAATTACTTCTAAAACTTGTATGTCTCTTCAAAAACTCTTGTAGGGGCTAGGATAGCTCAGATGTTAAGAGTACTGACTGCTTTTCCAGAGTATGTGAGTTCAGTCTCCTGCCCCAAATTCTTATGGCTTATGGCCATTTGTAACTCCATCTGTAGAGTTATCTGACCTACAGGTATAGGAAATAATGGTTATTTTATTTGTCACCCTGTCTATACAAATAATTGTAGCTATTGTGTTTGGGAACAGAGTGGATTCTGACCCCACATATGATGGTTTAATATTTATTATTATTTATCCTTTTTCATCTGCACAAAGTACTCTGCAAAGTAATGAGAAATCAGGCACCTCTGCAGATGGAAAAGGCTTCTGTGGGTTCACTTATTTGTCTGGCTATGGTTGTCTGGAGAACCCTGACCAAGGCTGCATCTTTATAAATGTCTTCAAGAGGAGTATACAAAGATTTGTAAAGGGAAGTGATTTGTCAGTAATGATGCAATATTTTCTTAAAAATGAAAAACCAGGTTCTGCAGCCTCACCTTTAATGCCACTCAACAATCTCCTGGTTTCTAGCTCTAGTTTTGGATTGATGTGGGGGAAATTACAAGCTCTGTTGTTATTGGAGTTGTCGGGGTGAAGTATTGCTTTTGCAGAATAACAACTGAGAGTCAGCCACTCATTCTCAATAGGCCAGTTGAATAGACAAAATACCACTGAAAACTAGAAAGAAAGAAGAGCAAAGAGGTTACACGAATCTGTAGTCCATCTTTGAGGTCTTAACATGAGATGAAGGTTTACATAGAGTGTAAGAAGGATCCAGAACTACACAACTGTAGTCAGGCTTGGACTCCACTCTCTCCTGCAGGAGTAGGACAACATGCCAGAATGGCATGAAGTCTCTTTTCCATGGACGAGCTTCCTACTGTCTGGCACCAGAGCCCAATCTTTCCTTCACACAGCAGGATACTTCCGAGGAAGTTCTAGTTTCTTGGGACCCATTGTTTCAATAGTCTGATGATCAAATGGAGGCACAGGCATCTTTCCTTACAGCAGCTTTATTCCTGCCAGGGCAACTAAGTTTTATGTGATTACCTATGGGGCTTCCATTTATTACAGTTGCACTAAAGCAAATGTAACCTTAGGACATGGGGAAATTTTAAATTAACATCTGGTGTCAGCGAGAGAGAAGGAAAAATATTTGACTGAGAGAGTTATCTCAGCTAATGGGCCAATATAAAGCTCGGTAATCACATGCGAATCTGGCTGAAAACCAGGGGCCCCGAACCGAATGGAAACAGAGTCGGTTTAGTATTATTTAAGTAGTGAAATCAGAATCAAACAAACATATGGCTAAGTTCAGTTCAAAACCCATCCTCTGACTACGGGGTGAGGCCTGATTTAGACAGAAATATCAGAATGCATCCCTTTTTATTACAAATACAGCTCACTGGGGCAAGTTCAGGTGGACTAGAGGGGACCCATGTGGGTTGCCATGCTGAGAGACACTATTTCAAGACATGAACAATGAGGAAGACTAAAGAATGCTGTAAGTACTAGCTTTAAATGAGACACTATTTCAAGACATGAACAATGAGGAAGACTAAAGAATGCTGTAAGTACTAGCTTTAAATGACCCCAAACCTTGGCTTAACTTCACAGTTCCCCAGTTTTGACCCTTCATGGTGCCTTCTCATTCTACTCCTTCTACTCATTGGGAATTTCTTCAAGACTCAAGATTCATTATGTCTACAGTTCCTTCAGAACTCGACTTTTCCTGATGTGAACATGTCATCATAAGGCTTTGTCCTGTGGAAATATTGACTTGGCATTCCTGCTGTGTTTCTTAGACCTGTTAAATAAGAGTTCACTATGTCCCAACATATATCAGGGTAAATCATCCTAATTTTTTCCACTCCTAGCAGTTTTGAGTTTGGGACAGAGGAGATAGATGGGCCAGGTGGTAAGATGCTTTCTTCTCAAGCAGGAAGACCCAGACTTGATTTTCATAATCCCTGTTAAAAATAAATATATAAATTTAGGCTAATGTATGCCTGTAATCCCAGCACTAGAGGTGCAGAGATGGATGGTCACTTCGATTAACTGTCCAAGAGTTTTAGCCCCATTGGTGAGCTTCACTTTTAAGGAGAAACTGTATTTCAAGAAAGGGTAGAACATTACAGGGAAAAACACTGGATGTCAACCTCTTCCTCCATTTTCCATTTACAGATGCAAATGGAGACACAATCACATGCACAAAATACTTATTCACACATAAATTATTTTAAAATAATTAAGTACAAAAGAAATGTTATATCTTTAGGGGGATTTGTTAATGAAGTAAAATTTTTAAAAAATCAAAGAAAATGAGAAAACTCGTTAAGCCAATTCCAAAATGACTTTTTGACAGAAAAATATATTTTGAAAAGGCAGTAGGTATTTTCTAAGCAAACAAATATCTACTTTTCATTAATGTGTATTTAAGACAGGGCTGTCTTAAGATCATAAAGATGCACATGGTACAAAACTAAGAAAGCACACACACAGTGCACAACTAAGGAAATGAACATGCTATGGGTAGCTAAGCAAATGCACAAATAATGGGTAGCTAAGGAATTACATACATGATGGGCAGCTCAGGAAGTGCACACATGGTGGGTAGTGACAGAAAGAAGTACTCATGTGGTGGGCTGCTAAGGAAATGCCCAAATAGTAGGCAGCTGGTAAGTCTGGAGCAGCTGAAGAGAGGATTCAGCAGTTACGACTTTTTATGTAGCAAAAGATGGGAAGTTGATTCCTAGCACTCACATCAGGCACTCTCCCAACTGTCCATAGCACCAGCCCTAGAGGATTCGCATGCACATATCCATACACAGAAACATATACACATAACAATAAAATAAGCATTTCTTTAAGAAAAGAAAAAAAATGTAGTATTTTATTTGTGTTTAACATTGTAAGACTGTATATGAAGAGTACTATTAAGTTATAACTTCACATTGACTAACTTTGTCAGACACCTAACATGTAGGACAAAAAAGCTATATTACAATTTTATTTTTCTGGCAGATTTCATATTCAATAAATGCGAGATACTGTTAATCTTGAGTACTCATACTTTTATTTTTCTTGAGATTAAGGTAATAGATTACTACATTCAAAATTAAATGACAACATATTTTTCTACTGACTTGGATCCAGAAATTCACCCAAATATAGTAGGAATCTAAATGGGAACAATCAAGAAACCTAAGACTTTATGATTACTGTTTTCTCCAATGTCTTGAAACCTTAAAAAAAAATAAAGAGTAATCATTGAAGAAGTCCAGATTTGAATTTCTATATTAACACCTACTAATTCAGTGATGTTAGGAGAATTTTAAGTTTCTATATTACAAACAGACAAAGGTGTGCACCTCCTCATCACACAGAGTGAGAAAGAACAACAAAGAATCGTGCAACAGGAATCATAGGATCGATTCAGAGTATTTTAATGGTACTTAAAATTATCTTTAATTGGGGGTAATTCATCAGCGACTACCTCTGGCACTGACCAGCAACTTTGTGAATCCCTGGTCCCTGTGTCTGTGTGTGCTATAATTTATATGTGTTAGTTTTATTTATCAACTTTACATGATTTATGATTATCTGGGAAAAACATTTTAAAAGACAGGTCATATTGTTTAGGTCTAGTCATCCTGGAGCTGAATATATAGACCAAGCTAGCCTCCAGCTCATAGAAATATACCTGGCACTGTCTCTTGAGTCCTGGGATCAAAGCATGTGCCACCACAGCCATCTTTGAAAAAGAGCCTAAATAATGAATTGTCTAGATTAGTTTGCCTATAGACATATCTGGGTGGTGGTGTCTTCATAATTAATTGATGTAAGGAGACCCATACCATTGTGGCACCATTCTCTAGGCAGGGTATAGTGAATAGTATCCAGCTGAGCAGAAGCCAGATATCAAGTAAGGATAGATACCTTTGTCCTTTTTCTCTTCTTTGCCCTGGATATGATGTTTAAGAGTTTGCCTTTACTTCTTTGCATTAAAAGATTTAAGCTGAAATTTTAAACCAAATAAACCTTTTCTCTTTACATTGTTTTTGCCATGGTGTTTGTCATAACAAGAGATAGAAAACTAGGGCAATCTTTTTTTTATTTTTTCCTAAATTTTTATGGAACAAGAATAATTCCAAGATTGTTGTTTAGTTTCCTTTCCTATTACTGTTATATACACTGACCAAATAAAAAAGTTAAAGAAGGAAATATTTATTTTTCCCCACAGATAATAGTAAGAAAGTCAAGACAATGGGAGTCTGAAGCATCTGGTCAAATCACCCCAGCAATAAAGAAGTAGAAGGGGATGAGAGTTGTTCAGTTGGCATTCTTTACCTGTATAGTTCAGCATCCCATCAAAGGGAGTGGTAACCACAGTGAGTGGGTCTTCACTCCACAATTAATGTAAAAATTTTAATATCCCACAGGTATAGCAAGAGTCCTGAGTCACAGGTAAATCTAAATTCTGTCAATTTGATAATTAATATCAACTGTTAATACTTGCTTAATGGCTTATCCAGATCCATCATTAGATTTTTGTCTTCTACTCAATAATATATTCACATGTTTTACAATCTTAGAAAACTACACAAAGCATATTATAGCAATTAACACACTGACATAGCAGTGTTAAACCCCACACTTATTAATAAACAGTACAATAATTGTTTGCTCCTGTTGACATGTAAAAGTAAGGAAATCAACACAGTGGACATCTGGCACATATTGAATAAGGAATCAACACATAAATTCTAGCTTATGGCATAACATAAGAGGATTAATAATCAGAACAATTCCATATTGCAATGTGACTTCAGTCGGGGATACACAATCAATGTCACTCTACCCAGAGAAGGAATCAAAGACAAACTAAAGTCATTATTCAAACAAGGTGCAAATTTCCAACCAGCAAGTTTTGGGGATTACTTAGCTGTGTATGTGAAACCCTAAAGCAGTCCATCAATGAAGAACACAGCTAACCTGGGTGGTGGTAGGTATCTCATGAGAATGGTATTTCTAGATCTTTCTGAATGACTTTCAGGTAGTTGGCTGGGTAAGAGCTTATCTCCTCCAAGTTTGGACATAAGCATCTCTCCCTTGCTATATCTCTCTATAGCATCTCTAATGTCTTGAAAATCTTGTTAGTCAGTCTTCTTGTACTTGTGGGCTGTGATGGCTATTCTTGGTTATCAACTTGACCACAATTGGAATGAACTATACTGAAGAAATAGAGGATACACTAGTGAGAGACATTTTTCCTTGGTTTGAAATAGGTGAATCCACTTGTATTCCAGATCCTTCAGCCAGGAAGACACATACCTGTCAACCTAATCTTCAGGCAACAAGACAAACCTTTAATCTAGGCCTCACCTTCTCCTGGAAGTCTATATAAGAACATAGAAGAAGGAAGCTTTGTCTCTTTGCATGCTTGTGCTCACCTTGCTAACACATCCATTCTTCCACTGGCATTAGAGCCTACCTATTTGGAAATCCAGCATATATGGAAGAAGACAGCCTTCTGGAATAAGTAATTACTGCATTCTTGGAATTTTTATTCATAATCAACAATTGAATTATCTGGGTTGAAGCCTGTAAGACATTCCAATAAATCCATATGTTTGTGTATGTGTGTGTGTATTTCTTTATAGATGGTTACCATTCAGAGTCCTGACTAATACATGAAGTTTGCATACTTTCTGAGCCTCATGTGCTCACCTCAGCAACACCAGGAGGGAATGTTTGGGTTAAGAGGAAATTGTTGCAGAACATAATGTTATCAGATAGCTTGAATTATCTATTAAATTCTGAGCTCTCTAATAAACCTGAGATTCAAATAAGAACATGGCTCTCTTTTGATAGAAGTGTGATAATAAATTGTCCTTTACTATACCAAGTTTAAAACATAAATAAAAGAATATCATTAATATTTGCCCAAAAGTTCTTGAAAAGTAATTAAAACAAAGCTGAGAGAAACTCACTTGACAAGGCATGTGCTGCCTGCACAGAGGAATTCAACTTGGGTGCCAGCAGTCAGATAAATTCTCTATGTATATTTTTGTCTTCTAGGACAGGAACAAAACTCTCTGAACTGAATCTTCAAGGTCTAGATTGAACTGAGAGACCCTGCCTCATGAGGGAAATAAAGAGAACATTAAAGAATGTAGAGACTTAAAGATAACAGCAGGTCTCCATATGCATGTGCACCCATGTGAATATGTGTGCACACAAATACACAACATACATGTACACAAATCTAAAATAAATATAGCAAACTAATACTAATAGAATATACAATCATCAAATTTATTTTTATGTTACAAGCCTCAAAGAAGAAGTTTCGATAAGAATGTGTAAGTTTGTTGTAAAAACATCAATAGAAGCAGTATGTATAAGTTCCTAATCTGTTCATGAATAAACCTACTGATGATCTTTGGCACTGGGAACACAATTAGTATTTGTTTTTGTTTCTTTTTTACTTTTAATTTTCTCCCTTCATAGCTATCTAACTCAGTAGGGAAATAAAGAGGGTGTGTTTAGGAAGTAATTTCCATTAACATTAAAAGCATTTCCCTCAGTAGAAAAGAAAATTACCCCTTTGCAAGGGCAGCATGGAGATTACCATCATACTAAATTGGATTTCAGTATGAATTCTCATTTTATAGATGTCAGAACTAGAGTGTATTAAGAAGCATCATTTTTCTCATTCTATTCTGTAGTTGTTTTTTTTTTAATACTTTTTACTCTTTGCTCTTTTTGAGGCCCATGATCCTGCTCCCAAAATAAATACACTATTATTATAAAATAAGAATGCACTTAGCTTGGCTTATTTCGAGATGACTTTTCTTAAATTGTCCCATTTACCTTTTGCCTCTGGGATTCTTTATTTTTTTACTTCTGTATATCTTACTTTCTCTCTTACCCCATGGCTGACTGTGCAGCTGAGAGGCTGAATACTAGCATCTTCCTTTCCTTATTTTGTTCCTTCCTTCTTCCTTCTTTCTCTCTTTCTTCCCTTCTATTTATTATCTCCGTCTGCAAGC
>LOJH01022454.1:0-16843 GCA_001685095.1 Ellobius talpinus
AGCAATGAATGACAATTAAGATTGTCCTCTGGCCTCTGCATGCACATAGGTGGACCTGCACACACACACACACATACACACAAACACACACACAAACACACACAAGAGAGAGAGACAGAGAGAGACAGAGAGAGAAAGAAAGAGAGAGAGAGAACAGATAGACAGAGTCAGAGCCATCATTCATTCCATAAACACAAGAGAGACAGACAGAGAGACATAGAGAGAAAGACAGACAGAGAGAGAGAGAGAGAGAACAGATAGACAGAGTCAGAGCCATCATTCATTCCATTCATTCAGCCAGCATCTGCTGAGCCCTCCCAATGGGTCAGGCACTTTAGCTCTCAAGAACCTGACTCTAGACCCACCATCCACTTCCCCAAAGTGACAGCAAGAGAACATTAAATCTCTTTTTCAAATGAGAAACAATCTTTCACTTTACATTACACAGACTACATAATCAGAGGAAAAAACAGAACGATAAGTAATAGCATGCCTTGGCCAAAAGCCACAGGAAACAGGGGCATTTTTATCAATAAAATTAGATGACATTATGACATGTGCCCATTTAGAATGGAACTGCAAATCATAAAAATGCCAAAAAATGTAGAGACAAAAACATTAAAGGCGTTAACAGTAGAATATTAAAGACAGAAAGCATAATAAATACAGGGTACTTTCAATTCTCTTTGTCATGGGGTGGGCAACACTGCAGTTTGACTCCCCATCCTATTAAAGTCGTTCGGAACTGATTCCCTTGATATAATGGGCCCCCCTTGATAACACCAAAACATTTGGCCTCTCAAGGGCTCCTGGAGGCAGCCCTGCAGAGAAGCTCCAGGCGGGGTATCCCTGCAGGAAAGAACCACACTTGCTTCAGCAGCCAGCCACACCAGCAAGCGGTCCATGTCAGCCTTCCCTGCACGGATGAGCAGGAGTAGGCAAATTCTGTTTGCCCAGTGGGGAGAGGGGAAGGGGAGACCTTTGAGGCCCAGCCAGCAAAGGTACAGACCCCAAGCTGGACTGAATGTCAGCTTTGGATGGTTGTGACTTCCCTCTAATGAACACCTTTGACTGACTTGTATTTCCACTACACATTGGAGCTTAATTTGAGGAAGTTTGAGTAATGGGAGAATTTATATGACTTCCCACCAAGGCCAACTTTCCTGGCTTGTTTGTGTTTTATGACTATACATGGACAAAGCTTAAAGTAAGGGCATGGGCTGTCTAAACATATTTTGTCATCAGCAGTTTCTTCCCCCACCATCCAATGTGAGAAAATTCAAGGGATTTAAAGAAGAAGCCAAGAAATCCGAATTGTTTTCCTGGGCCTTATGGGAACTGTAAAGGCCACCCCTTTGCTTGGCTAGATAGCTTTCCTCTGAAAATGTGGCACCAGCAGCCCTTTCGGCTGCTCCAGCCTGGCTCCATCCCTGCTTTTGTTAAATGGCTAATGGAATCAGTACGAAGACCACACTGTGTTCCCAGAGCTGACCCCTCCCATCCTCTTGCAACTTCTCCACTGTAGTGACAACAGAGGAACTAATGTTGGTATCTCAAAGGCTGGTGATTTCAAGAAGAAACCAGCTAGCTAGCCCCTTAAGAATCCAAGACCTCCCTGCCAGGCACTTGTTTCCGATAATGCAAGAAAACTAAATACCTGAAGTATAAAATAGATGCTTTATCTGTGTGTCATGCAGGCTGTCTATGATTCTCTGCTGATAAAGCTACCGTGTAAAGTTAGGATGGAGACAGAAATGAACTCTCAAATGCTAACAAAGGCATGCTTTCTCTTTCTGCTGGCCAGCACTCTTTGCCTATTAACAGCAGCTGCCTCTACTCCTAACTTTAGAACGCTATCCATGAGCGTTATCAGTTGAAACATAGGTTTTTCAAATGCCGAGTATTCTATCTAGGCATTACTGCTTGTTTTGCAACAGTAAAGCTACTTATAGTGTTGTCTATTGTTTTACTGCTCCTATATAACTTAGCATTTTGCTGACATTTTGTTGTTTTCATTATCAGGATTTCAAATCAGCTTTTAGTCTGAGCCATGTGCATATTTGAATATACTTTAGTTCCTGGAGATAATTAAGAATATTCCTTCACACAGCATGAAATAATCCAGATTTCATCAACTCTAAAATACTGGGCATGAAAAAATATAAATGGTTGTATAATGTATTTTGGTAAGTTTATATAATTTTGAAAAACTATGATAAAATCACGTATGAACATTAAGAGAGCCTTTGAGAGATGGCAGCCAGGATAACTTAAGGCAGACATTCACAGTGGAGTGACTCACGCAGCCCATGACCTTTGGGACAGAGATATAGCAGCACTTCCACAAACCGCTGGAAGGACCACTTGTGGCAGGGGCCTGGTACTTCAGACTGTTTATGATTGGTCTGTGTTGGGTGTGATGGTTGGCTTGGACCATCAGCCTGACACACTGTCAAATCAGCAAGGGTTTGGCTAGATCAGGATGGCCTGCGGGCACATCTATGGGGCATCTTTATAACTGGATTAATTGTGGTTAGAAGACCCAGCCTGATGTGGGTGGCACCATTCGTTGGGCTTGACATCTTGGCCTGTGTAAAAGAAGAGAAAGCTGTCTGAGTACTAAGCATGTATGCATTCGCTTCTCTCGGCTCTTGACAGTAGATATCCTGGGCCCAGCTCCTTCAGGCTCCCGCAGTCGTGACTTCATAGCAGGAGTAGTCTATAACCTGGTGTTGTGACTAAAATAAGCTTTCTTCCCTGAGCTTCTTAGACTCAGGGTATTTTTTTCCTTTTTTGATTATTGTTTTATTTAAATAACATTTTTGCATTTATTTTACACACTGAACACAGTTTCCCCTCCCTTTTCTCCTCCCAGTCGTCTGACCCCACCACCCCACGTCCCTTCCACTCCTCCTCTGTCACCATTCAGAAAGGGGCAGGCCTCCCATGGGCTTGAGCAAAGCAAGGCATATCAAGTTGAGGCAGGACCAAGCTCCTCCCCTTGCATCAAGGCTGGGCAAGGTAATCCAGCAAAAGCCTGCTAAGCACCAGGGACAGGTCCTGATCCCATCACTAAGGGGCCAATCTACACAAAGGTCATACACACACACACAGAAGTCCTAGGTTGGTCCCATTGAGGTTCGCCAACTGTTGGTCCAGAGTCCATGAGCTCCCACAAGCCTAGGTCAGCTGCCCCTGTGGGTTCCTCCATCATGACCCCCCTGGTTTGTACAATTCCTCCTCCCATTCTTCAGCAAGACTTGGAGTTCAGCCCAGTGCTTGACTGTGGATCTCTGCATCTGTTTCCATCAATTACAAGATAGAGTATCTCTGATAACAATTAGGGTAGTCACCAATCTGATTACAGTAGATGGCCAGTTCAGGCACTCTCTCCACTATTGTTAGGAGTCTTGGTCTCAGGGTGTTTTATCCAAGCAACTGAAATGAAATGTGAACAGTTGAGAGAGACAATAAAGCACAGAAAAGAAGGTTATGGGTCAAAGTCATATGTGATCTGTTAGGTAGCTAGTTAGATAATAAGCTTGGGGGTCATGGAAGGAGACCCCCTAACACACAAACACACTTACCATCACTACCACCACCACACCAGCTTATAAAAAACAATAGAACTGGATTATGGGTCAAGAGACAGGAAACTGAGTTATATTTCTGAACAAAACTTAGATGATTATTATCTAGCTGAGGCTTTCTGATAAGGGACATAGACATTCCCGTTTCCTCCCGTAAGACTCAGTCCAAACAGGCCTGTCAATCACTTGGATAAAAAATGTTACTTAGAAAAAGTTGCCCATTTTAGAGACTTTAAAAACAATATGAAACTTGTCAAGACTGTAGATGGGGACAATGGTCCCTTTGGCCACTGTCCACCCCTAAGAATGAGCTAACTCTACTCTGTAACAAACTCCCCTGATCTCCCACACACTGTGCTCTGTGTTTTCCCTTTAAATTTTTTCTATCAAAGATCACCAGGATCACCAGGAGGACAAGAGAAGTTCCAAGCAAAAGCCTGGTGACAGAACTTCTTCGTTTTAGCATCCCTGGACCAGAAAGGAATGCACCCTCCACAGCTATCTCCTTAGAGGTGACTGTTTCTTAAAGAGAGCAGGAAAGGAAGGCTTTATTTGGAACATGACTCAGATCTCATCAATATTGAGAAAGTCAAGTCAGGTGCAACGGCCACATTGGTGGCAGAATTTGGATGAATGTAAAATTATTCAAGGGGTTACATCAAGAATCATGTTTAGGGTTAGAGTTGTAACTCAGTGATAAAGAGCTTGCCCAGCATGTATAAAGCCCTGAGTCCAGTCCTTGTCATTAGTAGAAAGAGAAAGAGATGGAGCGGGGCAATGATTGAGCTCATGGACTATGTATATGTTAGGAACCATGCCTACATTGACTTATATTTTCAAGGTATTTCTTAATCTCTGTTATGATAATCTAGTGATTGATGCTCAAAAGTTAACTGACCAAATCTGCTATGATAAAAGTGTGGGTGCAGGAAGTCAGATAAGATCACCTGATGCCCATACTTTGCTTTTCTTCTTGGTCCAGAGGGTAATGGTCTCATCTACCTAAAGACCCATGAAAATTTTATTTCATACAAATCATAGATTAACAATCTCCCAGTACACATATTTATCCAAGAAATAGACATCACAATGTTGATATAAGGGCTTGTAGGTAATAAGATAAAATGTGATTTTTTAACAGAATAATATGAGGCTGGAGAAATGGCTTGGAGGTTAAGAGGACTTGTTGCTCTTGCAGGGGACCTGAAGAGCCAATTCCTCTTCTGGCCTCTGGAGGTACTGCTGACATGTGATCCATAGAAATACAAATGGGCCAACCACCCAAACATATAAAATAAAAATAAATCATTTTCAAAATAAAAGGGATGATAAAATGACTTGGAATCTTGGATAGATTCTAGGACAAACTGGAGAACTTCTTTTGCAACCTCTACGGCTCTACCATTATAATCTGCTTGACTGTCCTCTAGAAAGTGAAGAAATTAGATCATTTCCATAGGAGAGTATGTGGCATACTTCAGATCTGCTTGCCAAATGGCAGCCAGGGCATGACATGGTAGGCATATCAATCTCAAGCAGCCATCATTAACAAGCAGCATAATGTGGACATGTGAGTTGGGCAATTACCTCACTATGGGAGGAGACGTGATCCCATGGCCCTTTGCTTCTACTCCAGTTTCTTTCCCATGTGGAGTGTGCTGTGCAGCTTGGTGCTCAGCGCTTACCCTATTATGCAGGATCAAAGAATCTCTGCATTCATGTCTCGCGGCTGCTAGAATAGAGTGTCACGAACTGGGTGGCTTCAACAATGGACATTTGTTTCAGTCCAAGCTGCAAGTCCAAAGTGAAGGTGGCACAGGGTTGGGTCCTCCATAGGGTGGTGATCTAGCTTGCTTGTGCCTGTGTCCTTGCTTTGGATGGCTTGCCTGCAGTCTTAAGGATTTTCTGGTTAGTGGCAGCATAGTACCAATCTTCGGGTGATATTCTTCTTGTGTCTTTGTTCAAATTTCCCCTTCCATAAGATGTATTCGTTACTTTCATCATTGCTATGACAACAGCAAGTTAAGGAAGGAAGGGCCCATTTTGCTTTGTGTCTTAAAAAGGGATAGAGTCATCATGGTGGCCAAGCCGTGACAAAGAAGCAGATGGTGACTGGACACACAAAGCAGACAGGAAGCAAAGCCAGGAGCAGGTGGTAGCATGGAGTCAGGAAGCAGAGAGCAGACATGGTAAGCAGAGAGCAGACATGAAGTAGGCCAGGTTCTGAAACCTCCAAGCTTGTCCACAGCTCCCATCCGCTGAGGAAGATGCTATCTCTTAAAGACACCACAACTTCCCCAAACAGCGCCACCCTTTGGATGCCAAGTGTTCAAACACTTGAGCCTGAGGGAGACATTTCACATTCAAAGCACAACATGAGGACACTTGTCAAAGTGGATGAAAGGCCACTCTCATGACCTCATCTTAATGTGATTATTTACAGAGACCTACTGCTAACTAAGGTCATATGCGGAGGTATTCAGTATTAGGACGCTGATGCTCTTGGGGAGACAAATTGAGCCCATAAGTGACATCTTCTCAGTGGCATCCACAGCAATATGAACTCCAGCTGTCCACACTGGGTACATGGGGAAAACAGATGTATTATTCCCTTTCATCAGGGGCAATTCTAGTCGCACACACTGAAATGAACAATTCCATGTCATATGGGATGGCAGCTCAATGAGATATATCTTGATTTAATAGAGAAATAAAAACGATATAAGGTCATAAGCTAAGACCATCATAAAGTGCATGCAGGCACCCTGGGCTTTAAGACTCCCCAGCTGCTTTTTAACTCAGAGTGAAACAATTTGCCTAATGTGTACAGGAATGGCTTGATTAATTTCCCCCTCTAATATCCACCTGGCCCCTATCATACACCTTAACAAAGGTGCTTTTCTTTCTTTTTTTCCTGTTCCTTTTTTTTCTGTCGGAGCTTCAAAGGTTCAGGAATGCAAAAGTACTGACTTCTGAATGAAAGGAAGGCTCTTGTGAAAGAAAGCACGGTCACACTTGATCATGGTCTGTAGAGAGCCCTTTCAAACAGCACTGTCTATGCCAGAGTCAAGGGGACGATTCCAGCCTGCCTTGGGCAGCAGAAAACCACTAGGGCCTCTTCCTACACCTTCATTAATAATTCCTCCCTTCAGTAGTAGAGAGTTTGATAGAGCCTTTCAATAGTGTGGTGGCATGGACTTGACTGGCAAGGTTAATATTGGAAGAACCACATGAATTGGGGAGGGAGTTAAGAAGAAGAAAAAGAATAGAGAAAATTGGGTTCCAAGCAGAGGAAATACTGTGTGTCCAAACCCTTCACTCAAAGCAAATCAAATTCAGGGAAGAGCAGGAGGTCAAAGTGCTTGAAGTAGAGACAGTGAGGTGAGAGAAATTCCAGAAAAGGTCCAAAGATCATTCACTGAGGTCAGAAAAGAGGAGCAGAGATTGCATCATCCCAAGCAAAAACAGAGCCCAGGCGATGTTTCCACTAGCTTGTACACACTGGGCTCTCAAGGCATGCCCATTATGTGTTTTTAAACCCTGAAAATGGGGTATTCTCAAAGAACTTCCTCCAAGATTCTAAACAGCAATCTTCAAATCCAGCCACCTCTGCTTGCAGAGGATCGAGCACAGAAGGATTCTGCATCAGTGCAAAGACACAGGAAGAATACCTAAGCAGGCATGAGGTATAAACCCAGGATTCTCTGCACTGGGCTAGCATTGGTGTGCCCTGGTCAGGCAGCCAAACCAAAGAACATTCCATTCAAAATTATGTCCATGCACAGTTAAGAGAACCATGAGCATGAAACCAGGGGTAATGCTGAGCAGCTGGGGCAACCTGATAGATAATCTGACATCCACAACACTGTAATTCCCCCTGCACACCTTGTATAGTGCATTAAACTGTGATTCTAAACAGCCCTTCTGACCAATAACATAAAAGACTTTAATAGATTTAAATCTATGACCTTATAAATCAAAGTTCTCATAAGGGGGCATGTATTTATGATGTTATTATATGTATATAAAATGTGTGTCTGTGTGATCGTGAGTGTGTGTGTGTGTGTGTGACTTGCATGTGGACATCAGAGGGCAGTGCTGAGTGTCAATCAATGCCAAACATCTTGCTTGGAATGAAGTCTCATTATTTTTAACCACTATATATACCAGATTAGCTGTTTCGGGAGCTTCCAAAGATTCTATCTTTACTTCCCATCTTACCAGAAAAGCAGAGACATAAGAAGTGGGCACTACTGCACCCAGCTTTTATTTTGAGTCTCGGCTTTTTAATTCAGTTCTTCATGCTAGCTACTAATGCAAGAACCTTGCTTGCCCACTGAACCATCTCTCCAACTTAAAAGTCTCTCTTGTTTACTTGTCAAGCTGCCTCTGTAAGCTAATAGGAAAACACCCCATGAGATTTTCACTTGTGAACCCCAGAACAGATCTTCCGTGCTATCTAAACTAAAATGACATTACTGATGGCTATTTTATCCCAACCACAGTACAACATATTTTCAGTGCAGGAATATGTCAAAATTAGTGATTGAACTGGTTCATTCTTAAATCCCAGAAACTGGTGCTTAACTTGCATAGCTGACAGCTGTTTGAATTACAGTGGCTTTGAAACCATAGAATTATGTACTTATAAAGGGTAGAAAACTGAAACTATGCTCTAGAGTCACCATAATTATACAGGCAGTGGTGCCTCACGCCTTTAATCCCAATACTCAGGAGGCAGAGGCATGTAGATCTTTGTGAGTTCAAGGCCACCCTGGTAAACAGAGCAAGTTCCAGGACAGCCACAGCTGAAATCCGATCTTGAAAAACCAAAACCAAGAAAAAAAGAGAATGAAATTATACATCCACAAAAAAAATGTAAAAAGGTAAAATAATAACTGAATACATATTAAGACCTGGATAGTATAAATGCCCATAAGCCTTTATTTAAGTAATAGTGATATGTTCTTCTAAGTGATTGTTGACATGATATATATATGTATATATACACATATATATGTGTATACTTATACACACATACAATTAATATGTGTTATATATAAGCAATAACAATGATGCAGTTGCTATTTTTGGAAAGTGGTTCCTGTCAGTTTGGGTGTTGGGGATTAACCTAGGGACTCATTCACACTAAGCTCTACCACTGAGCTGCACCCCAGCAAGGCTCGTTCCTGTGAAGCCTATAATCCATGGATGAGTTCATTTAGCCTCGCGGTCTTCATGGAGTTGCTGCTACGTTCTCAGTACTTTGGGACTGGCTTGGAGAACAACGATTGGTGCTGCCTAGTTAGCCCTCAGAACCTGCTGCTAGAGTAATTAATTTTAACTGCTGTGACTTTTTATTGTCGCCAATGATCTACCTAGCGAGCCTTGCCACAAGAACTGGTAAATCCTACCACCTGTCTAAGGCTTGCAACTGTAATCTTGTGTGGTTTAAGCCTTTGAACAATCCATCAGGATATTCCCTTAGATGTTTAAAAGAATAGCAATGAGTTCAGAAATGGCACAGTAAAGTCACAAGATGCTCAGAAGAAGCACGAGAGGGACATTTTACTACATCTCATACAAATGCATCTGAGACACCACAGTGGGATGTCCCGCCAGCCCCAAATGTTAGATTTGAACAAAACTTCTCAATTATGCCTGGGAACTACGAGGGGGAAAGGAGTGAGGGAAAGAAGGACATAACGGTTTAGCTTACGTTTAAAGTTTAAGACCCTTTCCCACACTACCACGTGGTTGTTAACTCAACAATGTCCTTCCAAGGGGGAGAAAGTGAAAGAAAGACGCGTCTAGCCAAGGACATTCTCAAAGCCAGCTCCAAACGCTGCTGCTAAGTCATGGAATTGGCCCCTAACCAGCTCCATGCCTGAGAACCTTTCCAAGGCCCACCCCCAGCAACCACTTCTGACTTCAGTCTTGTAACTATCAGGACAGTCTCCTTAAAGCTGTTTATTCTGAGGCTATTTTCTGGGGTGAGGCCAACCTCTCTATGAATAACAAACAGAGCCTCTTTATTTGGATTGAGACACTCACCTCCCCTCCTCTCAGTGTGTGCCACATTCAGTGTGTGATCACTCCCACCACTCTAGACAGGAGTCAGGGTAAATAAGATAAAAAGAATTATTTCAGGTCAATTATGAAAATAGGTGGGAGCAGGGAAAGGGGAATAATGTGTGACTCAAGCCAAAATGTACCCAATGTACTATGGTATAAATACAAAATGTATCAAGAAAATCAAAGATCTTCTAGAGAGTATGTAGTTCCACAGCAGCCTTGCTAGACCCAAACAGGTCCTTCAGTAGATCAGGGTACTTGTAACAACTACAGCGATAGCAACCCCAAGCCAGCACCATCCACATTACAACCATCACCCTCTGCAAGGCATCACAAGGCCACAGCAATTGTGGACACAAACCTTAAGAAAAAGAAAAACAGCTATGTGTTTAAGAGGTACAGACCCAAGCTGTGAAGGAAGTGATCCTCAGTGCTGGCCTCCAGTGACTGCTCCAGGCATGGTGGGATATAATGGCAATTTGCAGAGAATCATCTAAAAGCCTCTGAGAAAATATCTTCAATGTTTTGGACCCTCTGGGCTGGTCCTGCCAGTAGCTTCGAGAACTTTCAGAGCGGAGTAAGAAAGGAGACAGACAAACACAGATAATGAATGAAGCCCCAGGGTGCCATTGATGCCTATGACAAGCTGCCATGCGGAACTGCATTCCAACTTTCACCTCAAGAAATTTCGTTGTGTACATGTGTATGTGGGTCTATGTAGGTGCCAGAAGTCAGTGTTACATTTTGAAAGAGGGTCTCTGATTGAACCTCCATTTATTAATCAGGGACAGTGGTTCTCGGTTTACCAATTAAGTCCACATCTCCAAGGTTTTCCACTGTGATTGAGTGAAAAACCAATTCCACTTCCTTCTTGGAAGAATGAGTTTCTGCATTCTTCTATAATCATTGGCTGAATAAATATCTTCCCTCCAGAAGCTAGATATCTTCTGCAGGGGTCAGAAGTCCAAGGAGTACTTTTCTAGAACTTTCCTTAGCATCTTCAGTGGTCATATTTTCTCTGTCCCCTGGTGCATGCATACCTGGAAGGATTATTCTGGGATCTGTCGAGGCACTTGTCTGGAAGACGTGGAAACAAGTTTCCTTATGGTGAGAAACATTTTATGTCTCAGCTTGTCACCTTCATTCACTTCCTTCTCTGTAATTCCATCCTACTTTCTCGTGACTAAAACACTTCCTGCTCACGATCATCCAATCCATCTAACTTCTACATGTGTAAGATTGTGTACTTTCCCTTTTCTCTTTCCTCTCGCAGGGATCACAGGAGGACACTGCCCATTGATTGATTCCTTTAAGGTCTGACCACGAAGAATACTTCTTAAAAACTCGGGTTTTGGGCCTGAGGAGATGGCTTAGTTGGCAACATGCTTGCCGCAGAAGCATTAAGGCCAGAGTGTTGATCCGTAGCACCCCAGAAAAACCTGGGAGAGATGGCCTAAAGCTGGAATTCTAGCACTGGGAGGGTAGGGGCCGGAGGAGGCCCACTGGGCAGCAAGTCTTCCTAAATGATGAGCCCCAGGTTCAATCAGAGACCCTCTTTCAAAATGTAACACTGACTTCTGGCACCTACATAGACCCACATACACATGTACACAAACATAAAAACACACCCACAGACTATGCTACACACACTCATGAAGACATATACACTACACACATATATGCATACATGCACTTGAATAATTAAAATTCAGTATTGTAGGGCTGTAGCAAATGTTCCTCTTGTAGTAGATACAGTTCCTTTTCACAGACTCAAGTCGCTATCTTTGAGAGTTAAACTGCGCAAGTCTAAGTACTCCAGAGTCAAGAAATTATCACAAGGAGCTCAAATAAGCTCTAGTGATTTTAAAAAAAAGTCAGATTTTAGTAGAAAATAAAACCTCCCTTAGTTTTGTGATACTCTGCTAAGTCATGTCAGTGTCTATTGTTAAGGACAGTTGGCCAGAATATTCTAGGTCCAAAAGTTGCTTAAATAACTGTCATTGTGCCAGCCCTCTGAATCTGTGAAGCCCCTGAGCAGGTTGTAGAGAATACAGTTCCTGAATTTTAAGCTGTTGTAACTTCCATTTAGAGCACAAAGACCAGACCAACCATAGGGACTTTTGTGTTGAAGGGACACAAAAGATTTTTCTGTAGAGGGATTTCACTGTAGAGGGAAACATCAGCCAATCACAAGTGTGAGGATGATCCCAGGCAGCCCAAAATGAGCAGGGCAGATGTAGTCATTAGCACGGTTTCCCACAAACAGCCATATCTCTCCACATTATTCTGATGCTCTCCTGCTTGCACATGCTGTGTCTCTCTGGAAAACGAGAGCCAGTGTCTCTATCTGAAAATGTCTGTTAATCACAGTTTTGAAAATCATATTTTAGCAAAGGACAGAAACACTCACCAATGTAGCTAAAATGAGAGTGGGAGGGAGAGAAGAAGAGAAGAAGCAGACAGCCCCCTGAAGCCAAAACAACTCAGTATGCGAACAGTGTCATGTTGACACATCTCTGAAGCCCAGCTAATCTGTAAAGTCATCAGAAATGAAACTCTGTCTCAGAATACCATTGTGATTTGGGGGTGTATTTATCCTTTGGTAGAAAGTCTGTTCAAATGAACTCTCCCGTACTTAGACTGCCTGTCTGGCAATGCACTCACAGTGATCTTCATAAAGAACTGAACATTGTCAAAGGTTACCCTTTCATTTGAGCATCCTGAGTTGAAGATGGACATTGATCTTCACATAAAAATTGCCTTTTCAAATGGTAGCCATGAATGACTAGCTAAAGAGGGTAAGACATTTCAAATAGAACAGCCAAAGACCAGAGAAAACAATGACCTTGGGAAATACCACTGAGAAAGTCTATGAGTTGGGGACAGCAGGGTTGGAAAGAAAGAAGACAAAGAAGTTAGTTTCTCTCAGCTCTTCATCCATTCCTCAAGACAGAATACACCTGAAAACAATATTGCTCTTTGGTAGACCAGATGTCCGTATCAATAGGCTAACATGTTCAAGGATAGTGGCCTGCAGATTGTAGTAAGCCATGTTAAAAAATCAAATATACCCATGGACTCAAAGTTACCCATTAGACACCATCCAACTTACAGCATCATATGATAAGCTGTGTGATCTGCTTACTCTACAAATATCTGTATACATGCAAAGCCTTGCTATAAATAACTTAATTCCAAGCTGTATACACATACTACAGAGAAAATCAGGCTTCCAAACCAGATACTCCTGCATTTGGGTTGTGTTTGAAGCCTAATAGCAGTCTCAACTGAAATGGTAATTAGTTGGTATTCAGTACATGGATTTACAGGTGGACACTACAGTAAGGTTGACTTTCCTCATAGTCTATCTCTGAATCATTGCGCTGGCTTTAGAGAAAACGGGTTGTAGGCAGCCAGACTGAAGGAGTGGTCCATCATTAAAGGGAAGGCGTGGCTGCAGGAGCATACGGCAGCTGGCACATTGCATCCACAGTCATGACACAGAGAAACGAATGCTGGTGCTCAGCTTGCTTCATCCTTTTTTATCCAGTCTGGAACTCAAATCCACAGGATGGTGCTGCCCACATTCAGACTTGGTCTTCCTGCATCAGTTAAGCCTTTCTAAAAGCACTCCCACAAACATATCTAGAGATGTGTTTCCATGGTGATTCTAAATCCTATCACACTGACAATCAAGGTTAGCCATCGCACCCTGAGATTAGTATGGTATAGCTCACTGTGGAGCCCATCTATCTAGCGACTCATCTGAGTCCTTCAGAGCTTCCTCTGTGCTTTCTAACTTTCAGCTTGATCAGGAATTGCCTCCTCTGGTCCTAATCATGGCCACCCTTCCTACTTCTTTAGCCCCATCTCATCACTGGCTTATACGTACTTGCTTTCCCTGATTACTCACATAAGGCCTTCTTTTCCCACTCTGTAGCATGGCCTGATTCCTCAAAGACCCACTGTCATTGAAACCAAGGACACATACCCATCATGAAGCATCTGACGCCCATACAACTGGAATTGCACCTGCTTTAAGAGAAAAAATATAAAAATCTCAATGGAAAATTACAAAAAAAAAACCCTTGGAGACAATCTATGCAAGGGAAGTGACTTGCTTTTTGAATTTCATCAGCTTCTCAGTAAATCTGCCCCTGAAAAGAACTCCATCATTCCAGCAGGCAGCTGTTAAAGGCTCTGGCTGGTGTTCTGAGAAGCCCATCCATTTTCACAGTACTTAAGACTTGCTTTCTTTGAAAATTTGAGAACTTAATAAATCTTAAGGATGTTTACGTCCATAAGAGCTTGCAATCAATACCTGCCGATGCAAATGATCAAACCAATGAGAAGATGGGTTCAGAGAGGCACCAAACCTCTGGTGTATGAACTTTGAGGTAAAAGAAAACCAGGAACCCAATTACTCTGCTGGAAACAGCTGTGAACACTCATCTACCTTGAAATTAATTGAGACAGCTTCTAACCCATAGCACTGGAAATCCCTCTGTTGAGTTTCTGAAATGAACGAACTGACAATAATATTGGTGATTTAGAGAAGCCAAACTCAGAGGCAGAGCTTAGGGGAGAAGGACTGAAGAGCATGGGGACATCTGCCCCTTCCTATTATCCACTGAATCCTTGGGCTGCCTGCCCCATCCTCATCCTCACTTCCAGGTTCTTGGCTCTCCTCTCAGTAACCGTACTTATGCTGAGCCATGAGCAAGAAGCCCAAGTTCTCCAGATTCAATCACAGCCACATTACTCCACGGTGTGTTTATCTATCCCTACGTGTCTTTAATAATAAAAAAATATTACCTTCATGTTGGATCTTGGAATCCAAGATCAAGGTTTGACAGAGTCAGTTGTCATAAAGGAATATGCGTATCGTATGGTCTTTACAGTTTGTAGGTGGCGCTCTTCTTGAGTCCCTTCGCATGGTGCTCTTTGTATGCATTTCTGTGTTTTTGTCCATGTTTCTCCTCTTTCAAGGGCAGCAGCTGTACTGGATTAGGTGGCACATGAATGACCTCATTGCATGTCAGTTACCTATTTAAAGAATCTGTTCCAAAGTAAGGTTGCATTTGTGTGTGCTCTGTGTTAGGGGGTGTGCTGGCTAGATTTATGCCAACTTGACATGAGCTAGAGTAATTGAAGTAAAAAAGTCTCTATAAGATCGTGTTGTAGGAGAGCCTGTGGGGCATCTTCTTAGTTAGTGATTAATGTGGGAGGGTCCAGGTCACTGTGGGTGGTGCTACCGCTAGGATGGTGGCGCTGTGTTCTATAAGAAAGCAGGCGAAATGAGCCTTAAGGAACAACTCAGTAAGCAGCACCCCTCCATGTCCTCAGCATAAGTTACTGCCTCTAAGTTCCTGTCCTGATTTCCTTCCATGGTGAATAATAATATGCAAATGCAAGCCAAATCCATTCTTTCTTCCCCAAGTTCCCTCCAGTCATGGTGTTCATCACAGCACTGATAACCTTACCTAAGACATGGCTCTAACATGGTTTGGGGTGGAGGTAAAATGTTTCCCACAGGCACATATGTTTAATCACCATCTCCAGTTGAGGTACAGTTTGGGGAGGGTCTAGAATCTCTTTGGAGGGGCCCTAGTTGGGGGGTGCTTGAAGTTTCATAGCCAACTCTGCTTCCTGTCCTATCTCCGTTCCGGTTTCAACAAGATGGGAGCAATGCTGGTTGCATCCTCCACCACAATAGAACTACCTGCTGCCTTGCCTTCTGGCGATCGCGAACTACATCATCTCAACTGTGAGCCAAAGGGAATCCTTTATTCCTTCTTGTTGGGTATCTGGTTATAGCATCCAAAAAAAGGAGCAGAGGCATATACAATTCAACCTCTAGCTAGGACTACCCAGCTCTCTATTTTAGACACTGAGGAAAATGTGCACAGCCAAGGTGATCTTTAGCAAGTAGACAGAACAAAAGGCATGTGGGGAATTAAATACATAATAGTAAGAGATCTGGAGAGCTAAGAACTGTGGGGCTGGTGATTTCATTCCGAACTTCACATGAAAGATACCATGAAAAGGCAGGGCCCTTGTTGATGCTATGAAACACATGGCCTTCCGTGTTCCCCTTCCCATCTACCAACAGTTGAATAGGCTAACTCAATCTTTCTTACTGTTGGAAGACTGACTAGCTTTTCATAATCTGATCAACTTTAGGTCCTTTAAATGCCTGTCCACTAGCTAATTTAGGATTTACAGAATGAGAAAGGGAGACCATCACTTCCTGCGAAGTGTGGTACCAGGTTTTCATGTGTGTTTTTGATCTGCACAAAAGAGATGAGAATGGCAAAATTTGTGAAGCACACATCAAAAACCACAAGGACCAAAGGTTGTCTAAGAGCCCATCCCTATCCCTTGACTGTTACATCTCTGAGAGTGACCAGGCACAGTGGTCCAACTTCCTGTGTTAGTTTCTTGTCTTGTCTCACACCACCAAAAACAAGACCTCAACATTCCTAAAACAGAGGAGATGAGAGATATATGATCATGACAAAAGCCAGGTGCCATGGCAGGGAGACACCATGACACCTGCATTTCACATGGCAGATGCTCCCCCAGGTGAGCAGGGCTTGACCACAGAATGCCACAACACGGTAGAGGATCCTAGGCTCTCTCACTTCTCTCCTTCTGCCATCTGCTTGGCTGCATCTTTTGGCCTTTGGTTCTTACCCTCTTTCCAAAATAGAATTTACTTTTTTTGTGTGTGACTGCTGTGGGTGTTTGGGTTCTTATTTTATTTTAAAGTTTGATTTAAATTTGGAACCTGTATAAGACTTTTGACATTTATTTCTGGGGGTGTTTTCTGAGGCTCGATGAAGTGGGTGTTGATTGACAGGCAGGTTGCCATGGCAATAGCTGTCACAGCAGAGACTAAAGCTTTATTTCATACTCTTCTTTTGTCAGGCAAAGGTTTGTGAGATATTTTAAAAATAGTATAAGTGCTTCAGAATTAATAGGAAACTGCTTGGCGACTCCTTCCTAACACACCTAGCAAAACCTGTGATTCTTCTTCATTCTCCAGCATTGTTTTGAATATACATTTGTAACTTTGGGCATAAAACACGGGATTTCTGGTATTATTTTTCTCCTGGTTTGTTCATTCTATTCTCTCTCTCTCTCTCTCTCTCTCTCTCTCTCTCTCTCTCTCTCTC